>VZSZ01007381.1:18257-56663 GCA_013398815.1 Ibidorhyncha struthersii | reverse complement strand
CCTTTTCCCCGCCTTTCTCCATCAGGGCTTGCGTTTCACCCAGGCATCTGGCTGAGGCTCTCTCAACCATATAAAAATCCAAATAAATTGTACTCGAAATAGTTTAATATTTCTACATGGAAGCCAAACGCCTCTGGGTGTTGCCTGGCAGGGATCTCTGAACCCTCTTTCTGTGCTGTTACATATGCGATGGTTGCATTCATAGCAGGCACTGTCCTCCTCTGGGTATCGGGCTAAAATCATGCCCCACCTCTGATTTATTTATTTATTTGTTTATTTTTCATTTAAAGAAATGACATTTGGTAGTTGTCTGTCTGCAGCCTGCAGACCGCTGCGGGTTTATGAGCAACTTCTTGCACCCCCAGTATGGGACATTATAAAAAGTGAACCAGAAACCTGCATTTTAACCCTTGGTCTCTGATTATGTGGGGGAGGAGAAAAAAAAAAAAAAAAGGATTGTGGATAACTGCATGAAATTGTGGATGTAGAGAGTGTTTACCGAGTTGGGAAAGAGCAAAGGGAGTATTTGCACTGCAAACTTCAGTCATTTCAACATCACGGGTGACACCGCCACTGTGAGCTCCAATTTTGGGTGTTTGGGGGATTTTTTTTTTTTTTTTTTTCCATTGTGTTTTTTCTTACAGGCAAGGGGAAGGAAGGAGATTTACGGTGCTTGTGGAGCTTGCAGCAGACCGACTTCAGCCTAGCATCCAACCCTGGGCTTGCTTGGGGGAAAAAGTCTCGTACTGTTAAAACATCTTAAAGAAAACGCATTTCTTCGTTCTCGTTCTCAAATGTGTATTAACCGATAGCTTAGAAAGGGGCAGAGAAACAAAACCGAGCAAAACTTCTGAGCTGGTGGGATTCAGTTCAGAATGTTCTCAGTGGCTTTCAGGGCTTTTCAAGTGTTATAATTCTGAAAAATACTGAGAACCCCAAATTCCTTCTGAATGGAGCAATAACAAGTTTGAGCTTAGTTTTCTTGCCCAGGTTTGCCTTTTGTCCGTTGCTCTCGTTGTCCAGGCTGGAGCTTCCACCAGGTAGAACTGGTGGGGCAAGGGAAGAAAAATGCCCAGCAAACGAGAGGAAAGGTGGTGTTTTTTACTTTTCATTTTTATTTTCCGAGTCCTGTGCTCCTCAGCTTTTCTTGTATTCACCCGTTTTCCAGCGAGGTTGCAGCTACTGTGGGCGCTGATCGCACTCGGTGGCCATTCAAATATGAACCTCGGTCGGGAGCTGTGTGCGTGGCACGTCTGTGTGCCAGCGTTGGTCCCTCTGCTGCGCACCGGGTGGGATCTTGAAGACCTCCAATTCTGGGTAGAACGTGGCTGAATTTGGACAGCAGGTTGAGAACAGCATTGGGAGGGTGTAGGCAAACAGGCACACCAGCTGTTGCATAAACTTTCTCCTTTATAATCTCAGCTGGTTTTTAGCTTGCAAAACAGCTAGACGGCAACCAAAAATTCATCTTGCCAATTACTATGTTTTAAATCTGTTACCGGCTGATTACACGTTTGTTTGGTGATTGTTTTCCTTTTTTTATTCCCCCTCCTCCTTCCTGCAGGCATATGTACTTTTTGGAAGGGTTAATTGATGAAACTCCGAATTCAATTAGAAAGTCTGCATTTTATGAAATTGCCTGGAAAGAGCTATCTTGCTGTCTTGCTGAGCTTCCCTTCCTCGCTGATAATACACAGAGCTTTGCTTGACATGATGTCTGGCTTGAGAGCCGTTTGCAGCAGAAATTGTCTTCTCTGCCACCCCACATGTCCTGCCCTACAGCTTTTGTGCCTGAGCTTGGTTGCGTGATGGGTGAGGTGGACCCAAGCTCAAGGTTAGACGTCTTAAAGCCCTTGAAAAGTGTGTTGCATGCGTCAGTGAACTGGGGCTAACTGATGCAGAAATAAAGAAGAAAAATGGTGGAGTTTCATCCCCTCCCCATGGCATCTCCCCATGGCGCTGCAAAGGACCTAAGGTGGAGACCAGCTTCACCTCAAATCTTGCTTTGCCCCAGGAGCTCGTCCCAAAACACGTGCAAGGGAAGGCTGGTGGTATGTGAAGCGCTTTTGGCTGCTGTCACTGCCGCAGAGGGATGAGGTTCCTTTCCCTTATGCTCTGCCTGAGGGGACGCACTCTGGGTGAAACCTGGATGGTTTGGTGTCCCTCTCCTGCAGACCAGGGTCCCATCTGGTCTGCAGGAGGGGGACCAACACTGGCTCAAAAGGCTGCCGGAGGCATTGTGAGCATCGCTTTCTAGGGGGCTAAGCTTTATCAGAGAATAACCATCGTTAAGATGTGCTTGGGGAATTGCCTGGTGAGACTGAAGCTTCAGATGAGAGGTTGGGAATTCAGGTTGCCCGTTCTGTCCTCCTTTGTCTGCCCTACACATCCATCCCGCCAAACATCCTCTGGCTCCGTTATGGGGCATGATGTCTTTTTGGCAGGGACCAGCTCCCTAATGCCTTGCGTTCATTGGGGATGAGTCAGGATTGCAGACTGCTGGCACCATCACCCCGGGGCACTTTTCCTTTTTGGTGAGGGAAGGGAAGAGTGATGCACGGCTGAGGGGAGGGAGTGCCTGGGCTGATAGTCAAGGCAGTTGAGTGCTCCCTGGAGAAGTGGTTTTCCTTCCTTCCTTCCTTCCTTCCTCTGCTGCTGTGTTTCTGTCCAATGCTTCCTATTTTGTGCTGGATGAATCATGGAAACCATGCTCCTTAATTGAGTTTTCTGCCATTTCTCTTGATTCCCCAGGAGGCAGGGAGCAGCCAGTGAAAGCCTCTTCTGGTGGGGTGCTTGATGGGTGGGGGGAAATGCACAGCAAAATCAGGTTGTAAATATCCTGTTATTATTAAGAAAAAAAAACCCAACCTAAATAATAATCCACCTTTCATTTATTCCCTCCCATAGAAAAATGAGCACGCCACATTGCTCAGGGGTGCTGGTGCAGAGATTTAAAGCAAGACTACACGATGTTTGCAAAGACCTTCCCGAGCCGATGGGGGCTTGATAATGTGGGGGTGTTGGGAGGGAGGGGTCAAGGTGGCTCCGGCTTTCAGATCTGCCGGAGGATTTCTTGACATTTTCAGCTGGATTCGGCATCGCTGCAAAAGTGCTCTCCCTTCCCCGGGGGTTTAAACAGGGTTGGGTGTAGCTTCGCTTAGCGGGTGAGCAGCTTGGAGAAAACCCGTAGACCTCCTGCTGCAATAGATGCCAAGAAATAAAATAGATTTTGTTATATATATATATGTATATATAATAAATTTATGCATAAAACCATAATAAAAGCACGTAGTTACCTGTAGGGCAAACACCATATGCTTGGTTCGCAGGTTGTGGTACAGATTGCCTATGGTGGGATAACTTCGAGTGCTGCGCGTCGGAGGCGTAAAGCAAATTTAAAGGGGATTTTGCTGTTCTTTCCACAGGCGAGTGGTATCCGTTCAGGGCAAAGGTGCTTGCCGGTGTGGCCGGCACAAGACAAATCATTTCAGCCCTAGGAGGAGGAGGTGTTTGTGTTTCAGTACTAGCAGTGCAAGTGGTAGATACTGCAGTGGCATCTTAATGAATTGAATTTCCAAGTGCTAGTTGACTAATCCTATTAACACTGAAAAGAGCTTCCTTCCTAGAGTTTACTTTAAAAGAAAAAAAAAAAAAAAGTAACTTTCAGGCTTGTCAGGAGTTGCTCTTCTCCCCGAAGTGCAGAACTGGCTCTGGCAGAGATGCTTGAAGGCTCAGCATCCCACAGGCTGAGCAGCTCGAGCGTGGAGGAGCAAAGCCCTGCGCTGCCAGGAGCAGAGTTTTCAGGGGCATTTGGGTTCAATATATCAGCGTTGTGCTTTCGCGAGGACACTTATCAGCGGTGTGGGCTTGTATAGCATCCCTGCTCCGCACATGGATTATAAAAGAATACCAATGATTCAGAAATCAAGCGGTAACGTTTCATGGGGGCTTTTGCCGTGCTGCCTCGCTGGGCTGTGTACGTGGTGGGCTCTTCGGGAGGAGGCTTTGGGTTTGAGCAACAAAAAGACTGACCGCTGCATTTTTTTGTCGCCTCTTCGGCGCTTCACTTACCGTCCTTGCCTTGTGGAGATGTGGGCCTGCCCTTGTAAACCTCACTTATAAACCCAATAAAAGGACGCTTCTTTTTTCCAGCAGTGTAGCAGCACATGCCCTCATTAGCAGAAGACACTCCCTAATTTTTCTGAGCAAGGACACATTGAACATCTACCTTCAGCGTTGCGTCCTGATGTGCTCAATGTCCTCCAGAGCTTGGTTTTGGTATTTTTTTTTTTTCCCTCCTCCTTTTTTGTTGGCTTTTGAATAGCTCTCTGCGACTACACAGCATGCTTTGACGTCAGGATTTCGTGGCGGTGAACCATGAGCGTGTCCCCTGGCACACTGGGATGAGAAGGAGGTCTCCTGCGCTCGGTCGCACTCACAGGGATCGCAGTGTTGGGAACAAGGCTGCTTTTGTCTGTATTTTTTACTTACGTTTTTTTAACAAGTCAAACTATTTTTCATGCAAGAGATGTTCTTCTTAAATTCCAGCACAAGTCTGCCCTGTTTTGGACACCTCTGTGGGTGTGTGGAGATGGTCTCCTGAAAAAAAAGTAGGATAAAACAGTGGTGATAGTTGCCCGTGGTGGTAGATACAGGAGAATTTGAGGTACCGCTTTTTATTTATCAGTGGGGAAAACCCCTTCTGCAGGTGGTTGCTGCAGGATGGCTGCTGTACACTATATTTTTCATAGCCTGTGTCAAATACTTACGGGGGTACACAATTAAAACCCCCTATTAAATCTCATTAGTACCAAGAGCGTCAGATTGTTGTGGCTGCAGCTTTATTACAGCAGTCTGATAATAACTTCATAGGATATTTATCTCTGTGTTTCAAAATATAATTTTTCAAGTGTTGTGACCGGAGGCTGGAAGGATTTTTGTTCCATTTTGAACTTTGTTCTGCAACTAAATCCCTTCTGGGGCGTGGAGGGGAGCCTGCTCCAGTGCGCACCATACCCCAAAAGACTCAAATCCACACTAAAAAATAAATTCTGCCCCAAGAAAAGCGACCGTGCCACCTGGCAAAACACATCAGCATTTCTGGTGGACTCAATATAAATGAAAACAGCTCTGTTCTTTAATTCCCCCCCCCCCCATAATTATGCTAGAAGGTGTGGCTTTGGCATGTTTAAAGGAATCTGCAATTAAAGAGGTCAGTATGAGCAGAGAGGAGGCGATGTCCTGTCCCTCCCCATAGGGAGCAATGGGTTCAGCTATATAGGGGTATGTGTATACACACCCATAAAATATTGATACAAGTATGTGTGTACCTGTATTTTTTAAGATATATTTATATATTTACATTTGCATGTATAAATATATATTTGATAGATAAATATATTATATAGACACACAAATATATACATATATATTTTTAAAAAGTCCTGGCTTGCTTTTTTTTGCCTTATTTTTGGCCGCAATGATGTTAGCCCAAAATGAGCCGGTCAGCTCACTGGCATTGTAGGGTCGCAGAGCAGTCTGGGCACATCTATCTCGTGAAATCCCAATCCCTGCACCGCTTGGGAGGATCTTTCAAAAGCAAGCTATGATCTTGCAGCCATCCCTAGCAAACCGTGTGGATCTGGATCCGATCCATGGAGATGCAGAAGCCGATCCCTGCGTCAGCATCCGCGGGTGGGGGAAGGAAACGCAGCGGTATTTAATGGTTGTATCAGTAGTTTCTGAAAAGTAAATAATATTAATGACCGCGAGAGCAGGCGCTGGCTGGAGTAGGACCTTCAGCAGTGCTCTGGGCTCTAAAAGCCTCCTTTATTCTTAGAATCATAGAATCGTTAAGGTTGGAAGGGACCTTTAAGATCGTCGAGTCCAACCATTAACCCAACCTAACAAAACCGCTTCTCAACCATATCCCCAAGTACCACGTCTGCCCTTTTTTTAAACACCTCCAGGGATGGCGACTCCACCACCTCCCTGGGCAGCCTATTCCAATGCTGGATAACCCTTTCAGTGAAAAAATTTTTCCTAATATCCAACCTAAACCTCGCCTGGCTTAACTTGAACCCATTTCCTCTTGTCCTGTCACTCTACCCCAGCCCCTCTGTCCTGCACCACGCACCGGATTAGCCATTTTTTGGTACTTCTGAGTGTTTCGGGAACATTTACAATATTCTCTGATGTTTTTAGTGATGTGAAGATACGCCTTCAGACCCCATTGATGCACACCGCTTGATAGTATGTGGAAAAGGAAAACCCACCAAAGCAACCACATTACATGCAATGATTTTTGGTGTTTGGTTGTTTCTCTTTCCCTTCTTCTCTTTTAGTTTTAAATTGCTCTCCTTTTCAAGTTTTTATCCTTCTCCTGCCTTGCTTTCCGTGCATGGTGGCCGTGTGGTGCATCCCGAAGGGCAGGAGGGCGGTGGGGAGGTTGCATCCCCTCCCGGTGAGCTCCCCTGGGACGCAGAGGCGCTCCCCAGCTATTTATTGCTGGAGGTCTCTTTTCCTTTCAAGAAGTTTTTCTTCCCCACTGGCTTCCCAAGCGGGGTGTGTAACCAGCCAACACCCAGCCTCTGGCTTGGAGAGCCCCTGGCCGCTCCTCAGGGCTTGCGAGCGCTGGATTAATGTGTTATCGGCAGGTATTTGAGCTTAAAGGTACTTTAATCCCCCAGCTGCCTCTCGAGCTGTCTGCTGCCTGCAGTCGGGGCTTTAAATGAGCTGTCCGCCTCTTTATTTTTTTCAATAGAATGCGTATTGCATATTAATTTAAACAAAAGAAATGCAACCCACTTTTTTCTTCTATCTTTATAAAAATCCCTTGGCCAATTTCAGCCCATCTGCACCAGACGCATTGAAAAGTTGGAAATTTTTTTTTCTCAGTAGTTTTATCAAGTTAAAAAAAAACACTTATTTCGAGAGGAAAGGCTTGGCTTGTGAGTTGGTTTCAGTCCTTGTGCCATATTTTATATATATAGATAGCATTTTTATATATATGTGTGTGTCTGTATAAACATATGTGTGTATGTGACACGTGTATATATATTTTATATATGCATGTATTTTATATATATGTGTATATATACAATGTAAATGTGTATATATGTATGTTTATATACATAATGTGTTTTAAAAATCTATATATGGATCAATTTGAGGTATTGTGTGGGTAATGGAAAGGCATTTTAGTACCTCGACTTCCCGAGCGTGACTAGACCGGAGCAGGGATAATCATCGTTCAAGGCACCCCTGGTGCACACTCACCACCGGGGAAGAGCCGGGACCGCGGTGGGCTGCTGTGCTAATTCTGCTTCTGTGGAAAAACAACGGGTGATAGGGATGGGCTTTGGTTCTGCCGTGATTGGTACCGGAGGCGGATGGTCCTTTCGTATTGCTCCCCCAGGAGAGCTGAAGACTTGAATCCGTTGCTCTAAAAGCCATCAAATATAATTAAGAAATGAACTGAAACCTCTGCTTTGGCTGCATCCACCACCCCTCCTAAGGTGAAAAGTATTGCAGGGAAACCAGCTTCAGCTGCAGATCTTCCAAAAAATGGGCAAAAACCCAGACAGGCTTGCAGAAGTTCCCTACGTACCTACTCAAGCTTATGCAGGAGCTTTCTAATAATCTGCCTCCGATGTTAAGGTGATGGAGGCATTTGTAGGCTCTTTGCTATCCGATAGATTTAATCAGGGATGTGTGCGCGAAAGGGGATCTGGTGCTACCCAGCGGGAGCCTTTCCCAGAGAGGTGGAGACCACCGTTGCTGGAGACTCCTGCTCCCCAAATATCGATCTAGTGGGGTTTAACCGTGTGCCAGGGAGCGGGGCGGCGGGGAAAGAGAGGTTTATTCGGTCGTGTTGGGACTCCTTTGTTCTGAGCGGTGCGCGGAAGGAGGGCCCATCTGCAATAGGGGATATCCCGAAATAACAAGGCAAATACAGTGTTTATGTAACGCTGGAGACTTGTATACTATTGCTAGTAAGTCATAAGCTCGCACAGAGAGCCTGCCAAGTGACGGCAGTGCTTCTGAAGAAGGGAAGTTCAATAGCTGCTGCAGAAGCGGAGGAGAAAAGGGACTTTTAAAATCCACGGATTGGCAGAGGGAAAGCGGCTCCTGGGCAAAATGGGATAAATGGGCCGTCGGGCAGAGGGGATGGGGCTGCCTCAATCTTCTTTGCGCTTTACCAAAATTTGCCTTTGTTGCTTAAATGGTAATTGTGTATGTGTGTATCCGTGTGGTAGCAAGCCCAGAATTAAAATACACTTTGTATGCATCTCAATTAAGACTTATTTTCTGCTACTTGAATTCTCGATGTGAATTTAACGGTAGCTGTGGGAATAAAAATCTGCAATTGTAATTACGCTGGACAGGCTGGTGCGATGTGACTGTGGCGAGGCACCGACATGAATTGAAAGCTAAAGATGGTTAAGGTTTAAAATGCTTTATTGAGCAGCTTTTCATCTCTTCTTGTAATGTTCTGTCCTCGCTGAGGTCTCTGCAGCCGCCTGGGTGATTTAAGATGCCTCTTGCATTTGCAGGACTGTCTGAACAGCTTTTCAAGGTGGACGGCAAGCTTGCTCCATGGGTTTTGCTGTACAAAATGTCCTCAGCATCACCCGTGCTGCATCTCTGCCTCTTGGCACGGTTTTGTGAAGCAAATGCAAAATCAGGGTCTTCTGCTAAAAAAAAAAAAATAATAAAAAAATCCCAGCCAGGTCCCCCAGCTCTCCCAGGCTCCCGGCAGACGAGGTTTTGGTTCGGGCTGCTCGGTGAGGTGGAGCAAGCAGGGAGCAGGGATTATTTTTGATGCCGGGAAGGAAGCACAGTGCTTCCCTTTCCCGCTGGGCTCCTGGAGCTCCCCGTCCCCTCCACCACTGACAGCTCCAGCCTCCACGTCTCCACAGCCTCCCCCAAATCCCCACAGCGTTCACCTGACAGGTTCCTTGCCTGGAAGGCGAGCCTTGGTGGCAGAGATTTGCTTTGACCCTAGCAAATGTGTGCGTCTCATTTCTACAGCTCCCTCTGTGCTCTCCTTTGCCCAAGATGACCACAGTGGGAGGACGCTTCTTTATTTTATTTTATTCTTTAAGTGTGGCCAGTGGGTTGAGGGAGGTAATTCTGCCCCTCTACTCTGCTCTGGAGAGACCCCACCTGGAATACTGCATCCGACTCTGGAGCCATCAACATAAGAAGGACATGGACCTGTTGGAGCGGGTCCAGAGGAGGCCATGAAGATGATCCGAGGGCTGGAGCCCCTCTGCTGTGAGGACAGGCTGAGAGAGTTGGGGGTGTTCAGCCTGGAGAAGAGAAGGCTCCAGGGAGACCTTGTAGCAGCTTTCCAGTATCTTAAAGGTGCCCACAAGAAAGCTGGAAAGGGACTTCTTCCAAGGGCATGGAGTGATAGGAGGAGGGAGAATGGCTTCAAACTGGAAGAGGGCAGATTCAGATGAGATATGAGGAAGAAATTCTTGACTGTGAGGGCGGTGAGCCCCTGGCACAGGTTGCCCCGAGAAGCTGTGGCTGCCCCATCCCTGGAGGTGTTCAAGGCCAGGTTGGACGGGGCTTGGAGCAACCCGGGCTGGGGGGAGGTGTCCCTGCCCAGGGCAGGGGGGTGGAACGAGATGATCTCCAAGGTCCCTTCCAACCTAAACCATTCTATGATTCTGTTGCATTGAGGACACCAAAATCCTGGTGGCTCTGATGTTCCTGCCCCCCTGCCATGCCATAGGCAGGAATCAGCCTGATTTAGACTAATATGGGTGGATTTTCCCACCCAACCGAACAATTCTGTTTCTTTTCCTATTTGCTTTGATTGAGATGCTGATTAACACTTGCTGGCTCTGACCATTTCTGCTTCTTTGCATGACAGCGTTGCCATTAGGCTGGTACACTTCATGGCTGGAAATAGCAGCTCAGGGATGTGCAAGGAGCGTTTAACAGCTCAGAGGAGCTTCTGGATCTACAAACACCTCTGCTAAGATTTGCAGTGTGGCTTTGGATCTGTAGTAACCATTTGAATTTGAGGTCTGGGATCTTTAAAATGAGTTTGCGGTGCTCGGAGACCTACCCGGGCTCTGATAAATACGAAACAGCCAGTCCTGCAACTGACAGTAGTAAATGGGAAAAGACTGAGCTGAAATAATAAGCCTTGTCATAAAGCTGTAACCCCTACAAATCAGTAACTCGTGAATTAGGACCCTGGTGAAGATTTATAAACCTTTGATCAGATTTAACCAGGCGGTTGGCATTCCCTGGTGTGCAAGGATTGCTCCAAGCCCTGGGTCACGCCTGCTGCCTAGCAAAGCACCAAAGTTTGTCTTGTCAACGTGTTAGTGTTAAACTCAATCCCACAAGTCAGCTGCTAAACATTTGCCAAGCTCTTTTATATATAACTACCCCGTGGGGCAGCCACAGACCTTTACCTTTCTGGGCATAGCCAATGTCTCACTGTTAATTCAAAGTGTTAATTACTCTCAGGCAGAAAGACGATGCTGTGCATATTCGTGCCATGGCCCAGAAGGTTAAACTACAGCGTAAACCCAAATCCCCTCTGTTATGGATAAATGTTAGTGATTCAAAATGCCTTTTTTTTTTTTCTCCCTTGCCCCAGAGTTACAGTGCCAATTTGTTCAGCTTTCAGTAGGGCAGAAGTTGGGCTTCATTACCAAAGACCATTGTAATGATTTCTCAGATTTTTTTGAGAGTAGCCAAGGCTTGTGCAAGTTTGCATGCTTTTCTATATTTGGTTTTGTTTAATTTGATTGTACAAAGCTGTTGAAAAGTCTAGCTGAACATTTCCACTTTCTGGCTGCATGATTATGCCATTATAGCAGGAGTTCAAAGGGAAAAAAAAGCTTCTGCTGGCTTTTCTCAGTAAGTCTGAGCTCGAGATCCTGTTTTTAGATAGGGACAGAAAAAAGTTCATTTGTCACATTGTTCTTATCTCGATTAAGTTCAGACGTGGCTCATGGGGATAGTTTTCATGGTGTCTTGTCCTGGAGTGTGTTCCTCAGTACCTTCAGCCTGTTTGGTGGTGGGTCTGCTGTGCCTTCGCTCCTGGACTCTGCTGGGACTTTTCCCCTGGCTTTCTGGCTGGTGCCCCGCCATGCACGAGCGTCGCTGCCGAAGGACGGAGAAAGGAGCTGTTGCAATAAATGTCAGCTGGCAGTTTTCATTTGGCTTAAACTGACGTTTCACGGTGGGAATCCAAGATCTGAGGAGGATCTAGAGCTGAAAACTGAATTATTACATTACTGGTGCCTTAACCTGGAAAGTGCCTTGCTTTCAAGATCCTTTTTTATTAAGAAAATTAAAATAATCCTCATACAAAGTCCATAAGATCAAAACTTACCGGTAACCATCATTTGCAATATCAAGTGCAGAAGTGTCCCTGTAACTTGTTCTGCAGCCTCTTGAGGTTCTTGTGTGCTTGCCCAAGTGACATCCTGCAGAAACATTTGTTTTTTCCTTTGAAACGAGAGCTTTGGCTGTCTGTACTGCTCTCTCCATCGATGCTGACATATCCCCCTGCCCCGCTGGTATTTTTGGAGATGGAGGGTTTAGGCTAATCAGAGCTTTGCAAAATGCACCTGCAGCACCTGGATCATTCCCTCCCTTTCTCCTTCCCTTTCTCCTGCATGGGGGGGGGGGACATTGCACCGTTGGCGCAGGTTGGTGGTTGTCGAACTGGAAGATGCTCCACTGGAATGGCAGGGAGCTGCAGGGAGAGCAGGGCAGGTGTTAGCGAAAAATATTCCAGGTGTTAGGGAAAATACTGCACAGTGGCTGTCTTTTGGAGTTATCAGCATGCTTTGGTTCCCCAAATGCTTCCCAACTCGGACGTGACCTTCAAAGAGCCCGTGGTTACGTCCCTGCTGGAAGGAGACATGGCTGTTGGGTTTTGCACCGTTGTTCCTTTGGGAAGTAGCTTTTAGTTTCATTTGGGAATTTTCCAGTTTTGTTTGTAGAAACTGAAAGACCTGGAGAAGACAGAGTGTTGAATTCTTCTTGCAGACCTCCTTCTAGTTTTTCTTTCTGTGTGTGCCCAGGTGGCTGCACTCACCTTCAGGTAGCACAGGTTTCCTACATGGTGGGGATGGGGAAACCCAAGAATTGGTAGTTAACCTAAAGAGCTGTGAAAATCCCTCCCGGGGAAGGTGTGGGGTCGTTCATGACCCCCTTGGCTTCATGCTTCAGCCTCGTCACTGCTGGGCTGAGTGATCCACAGACACGTCGTGTCTCACCCTTATTCCTCTTGGGTTCTTTCCTACTTTTATCTCCGGGGTAGCTTCTAGATGCTATTGAGTACAAGCAATTATTTGTATCTGAAAAGGGCTCCTGGCGTTTTTGGATCGATAGTCGCTTCTCGGTTAAACGCATTTAAACTTCTGTTTGTCTTTCAACGGCTAATTCTGGTCCCGGTTTTAACTGGTAAAATGGTTTCTTTGTTCTAGATGTCAAGAAGGACTGGTCAGATCACGCGCTGTGGTGGGAAAAGAAGAAAACTTGGCTCCTTAAAACGCACTGGACGTTGGACAAATACGGGATACAGGCTGATGCCAAGCTCCAGTTCACACCTCAGCACAAGCTGCTTCGCCTTCAGCTGCCCAACATGAAGTACGTCAAGGTGAAAGTCAACTTCTCGGACAGGGTCTTCAAGGCGGTTTCTGACATCTGCAAAACGTTCAGTAAGTAGCGAGTGCCGAAAGCTGCCAGTGGGGAGGTCGTCGTTTGGTTTGGCTCCTGCCTGCCCTTTGGCACATGTGCTCATCTCATAAACTTATTAAATTAATGTTATTTTCCAGCTTCAGACACCCAGTGGTCACCTGGGCATCAAGCAGCCTGGATATCCACTATTTTTCCCTTGCAAATCAAATCTTTTATGTGTAAATACTTAAATAAGAGGACTGATCATACCACAAACATGAGAAGAAATACATTTTTTGTGATGAATTCTGTTTCATAGCAAGGCTGTTCTCGGTTTGATCTTAGGCAAGGCAGTAGCAGCCCTGCTTTCTGTTAAAGCTGCTGGTGTTGGGTTGTAATTTTTTTCCTGCAAATTTATGTGCTAGCTGTAAAACAAACGCTGAAATAGGAAACCTGCCAGCTCCGTGGGTTCTCTTTCAGTGGAAAATCATATTAGAGATTAAGTGATGATGCTTTACTGTAAAACTGTCTGGCAGAGGGAAGGAACCGAGTCTCCCCCTCTCCTCCCCAACTCCTCTTCACACTCCTTTCCCTTGTTGAGGAGAAGCCCCAGTAGAAAGAGTGGATTATTTCCGACCAGGTATCCAGGACTTGTCACAGGCTGCTGCTTTTGTGCTTCACTTTTTACCCATCTTCACAAATTTCTCCTTCCAAAAGGCGGTGCTGTTTTCTCCCGCACACCGAAAAAAACCCAGGAGATGGTAACTCCACTCTGAGAAACTCAAATAAGCACTCGGTGTGGGCTCCGTACCAGCGTCCTTCCCGCTTGCTCCCCTCCAAAAGGAGCCTGCAGTCGGACCTCGGCTGTAGTAAATCTATTTCTGCTCTGAAAAAGCAGCCAGGGATACTCTTGGCTGACCCAGTTATTTCGTGAGGCAGGAAGAGCTCAGCTGTACGTGCGGTGTTATGGCGTAGCCTCCGGCGCATCTGTGGTTAGGTCAGTATATATAGCTGATTACGAATTTTTGCTATTTCTCTCCTGTTTTTTTTTTTTTTTAATATAAATATTGGGCAATTTCTCCTTAAAATAGAAAAGGCTTAGCCAGCATTATTTCCTAGTTGATTTTGCTTCCGCCCCCCTGCCGCCCATTGCCGTTTTTAAATGCCACGCTAGACGGAGAGGTCACAGGCGTCTGCTTGGTTGCTGATGAATCTTTCTAGCAGTGAGTCACGTCAGGAAATTCTGATACAGTTAATCACGTAACGAGAGATCTTTCACTGACACCGCCGAGGAGTCAGAACCTTACATGGGCTTGAAGCAGCTATTTATTCAACTCCAGGGCTCTTGGTGTATTTATGAACAAACCAGCAGAATTACGCTAATATTTAAAGATGCAGAAGGGGGGAAAAAGCCTCTCGGATAGCTGCATTCCAGCCGCGGTAGGAGCTCTCTGCAGCAGGCAGGGGGGACGCATCTGTCGAGGGTGGTTCTGACTTGCCTCCCATGGCATCCAACCTGCCGGAATAAATACTCCTGATTTTGGGGAAAGCAGGATTTTTGCTGAAAATCTCACTCTCCTTTTAGTGACTCTTACCAGCCCAAGCTGTTTGAGGGCGGACGGAAGCTACGTGGCCGAATACAGCGATTAAATCTTGTTTAGCCCTTGTCTTTGTGTTTACTGGGAGACAGATGTTGAGCAGAGCCACGGAGAAGTTGGCCACATCGGCTCAACATCAACTTGAGGGAAGAGGGTGTCAGGATGCGGGGAGGTGGCAGTGGGGCTGGGAAGCTCTTCCCTGGAGCGCAGAGGTCTTTGGACACCTATATAATATAGATATAATAGATGTATTTGGGCACCATATGTACCTATTATGTTTACAAATATATATAGATCTAAATACACCTCTTAGATATACACCTGTATGTAATAGGTGTCCAAATATACCTGTTATATTTGTATCATATGGGTGTCCACATACTTCTGCAGACCAGGGAAGAGCTTCCCAGTGGGATGACATACAGATTTATTTTTCTTTAATATATACGTGATATATAGGAACCAAAAGCTCCTTGGGGCAAACACCAAACCACTCCATGCGAATCTGTCCTTTCTTCCTCCATGTGTGACCTTGGTGCTGTGCCGTGGGTCAGACACGTCCTTGAGCACGGGGTCCCGGAGCCGAGCACTGATGGAGGCAGGAGCTAATCTCAGCCGGGAGGTCACGCGCTTGCCGGGCAAGAGGCTTTCTGCCGTGCAAAATCATCCCAGGGGTGTCATGCTGAGTTTGCACAGGGCATTTTGTTCCTGGAAGGCATGGGGGATATCTGCCCCACACGTCGGTGCCCGCTGCAGCTTGCCAAAAATCAGAGTGGCTGTAGGGTGGTGGGGTCATCTCAGCCTGGGGAGCTTGCATTTCTTTTTTTCTCCAACTAAACCGTCTCTTGGGGTCTTGCAGACTGTGCTATAACATTTTCCCAACCTGCCTGGTTTCCTCTTTTTTAAAATTTTTTCTTTTTCTGCATGGGTTACTGTTCATGCTGCCCCATTTTTCTCCCATTACTTTTTTCCTGCCCTCCGCAGCATCTCTGCATAGGAGCACTCGTATGCCGTATTAATTATGCTAATTGTCTCCCCAAGGAAAACTGAGTAGGTTTTTCAAGGCAGAAGGGGGAAAGAAATAGTGCCTGCTCTAACAGCATAGCTCTTGTCTCTGGAAATCCCTTGATTTCTAAAGTTAGGGTCCAGTGTGGCCTGGACCGATGTCCAGCAGAGAGAGCTGTGCTTGTGAGTTGCTCGTATTTTGGCTGTAACTGTTTGCTGTCTTTGCCCCCAGAGCATTTAATTACACACTTCAGTAATTTTAGCATATGGCATGATTAATGAATAATGTAAGTAATTTCTCATGTTGCTGGGACTGTAGCTGGTTGCATTTATAAAATCCTCTATACGGAAGCAGGAAGACACGTGGGTGAATTATTTACGGTTGTGCCTTTTCTTATATTCCCTTTAAATTGCACCCAGAGGTGTCACCTTTGCAGTGTGTGGTTGCTTTTTAAAGAAAAGTCTGTGTTCTTGTGCAAAGTTATTGCAAAGGGCAGCTCTCGCCGCTGGCCGGGCTGCGGCTCCCGGGGGGCAGCCCGGAGGTGGCTGTGGGAAGATGCTGGAGCCGCTCGCACATCCCTCGCTTTCGGAGGTCGTGTGAAGCCGGAAAAAACCCCGATCTCATTCCCAATGGCTGGATTGCAGCCCCTCAATTCCCACAGCAACCGGTCGGGAGGTTTAAGAGCAGGGATTGAGGCTGCCGGCTGTAGGAGCAGGCAGGAGGAGAGGAGTGGGGAGGTGGATGGGATGGGCAGCCCTCACCCGAAGGGTGGCCTGGACGCCTGCCCGGAGGCAGCTGCTGGCAGGCGGCGCTGGCCTGAAAGTCCAGCTTTGATCTGCAATTAAAGACCAGAGAAAGAGAAAGTAAAANGGTTTGTGCTGCCCGCCTGACAAGCAGCGGAGCGCCGAGGTTGGGATGGGACGCTGCCTGTGGGGTTCCTGCGTGCCCCCCTCCTCTCATTGTCCCGCTGGGGAGATATTTCTGCCCAGCAGACAGTGCATCAAATACACAAAAGCAATTTGATGGGGCTGCAATCACCACTTTATTGCTGCGGGTGGGAATATCCTCATTGCAAGGTTGGATTCGGGGAGACCGGAGATGTGACTCCATTGCAAAGCTCCCACTAACCCATCATCCTACATAACAACGAGCAGAAAAATCCTCTTTTCCTCCCCAACGGTTGCATTGCAGATCTCCTGCTAACCCATCGTCCTACGAGTGGAAAAATCCTCTTTTCCTGCACAACGGCTTCATTTGATTCCGGGACAGCGGATGCCTTGCATCTGCTCCTGCCCTGAAGCTGCTTCTTTACAGCATCCCCTTTCCCCTGCTGCCGCCTGTATTTTTTTTCCATGTGTCCTGGGAGCAGTAAGGGACTCCAGGCAGGATCTGCTGCTGCTGTGTGGGCACGTGGGAGAGGAAAAGCAAACAGCGAGATGCAAGTGTGAAGGTTTTTTCCCATGCCTCGGCGTTTCCTGCCCCGGCGATGCTGCTTCTCGTGGGGAAACAGCGTGTGTTGAGGAGCCGCAGGGCAAGGGGAGATGCCATGGTGGGGTAAAAGCTTGCGTCTTTCTCCGCTTCTGATTATGAAGATTTGGGACCTAAGCTGTCCTCCAGCTTGAACAGAGGTCATTCCAGTTGATGCTGGTGGGAGCTGGAAGCTCTGGGAGGAGGACGTGGTGCCGGAGCTGGGAGGAGGCAGCTCTGGGAGGAAACTCCAAGATTCATGACTACTCCCTCCCTTACCCACCCTGAGGCTGTGCAAGAGGAAGAAATTCCCTTCAGGTCTTTTTTTTATTTTTTTCCCCAGGGGCTGGTAGGGCATCACACCCAGCTCCTGCCTCGTAATCCTCAGAGCTTCATGTGAATTAATCACCTGTTTTGGAAAACGAAGTCTGTGGAGCATCCTGTGTCATGCAGCAGCAGTTTCCGTGCCCACATCCCGTCTCGCTCCAGTCCCCAGCTCCCTGGGGGTGAGGGATGCTGGCAAATTGGAATCCCTCTTGCATAGGGTAAGGGTGGTCCTGTCCTGGGGAGCTTGTAGGGCTGGGGGAGGAGGGATGGGATGCAGAGAGTCCAGTGATGGGCTGCTTTCCTCACCTTTGCTGCCCCAAAATAACGAGATGCCTGAGGCTGTGTGACTGATGGGAAGGTGATAGGCTCAGCCGCAGAACGCAACCTGAGGTGACGGTGGCATTTGGGAGCAGCGTGACGCAAGCCTGGCCTGAGCAAGGCGACACCGTCCGGCAGTCTAGACGCCGAATATGACCCTACCTTCTTTTTTTTTTCTTTATAAATGGTCTCCGCTCCAGTACAGAACGTCCTCTGACTTCTGAAGTATTTGTAATATTTCCACGCCCTCAGTTGCCAAAAAACTTCTATAAAAAGCTGCTTTTTTTTTTTTTCTTTTTTTTTTTTTTTTTCAAAACTGAAACCCTTTGGTACTCCAGGATGCGCAGCGTTCCCAGGGCTCTGCCTGTGCCCATTAGCACGTGGAGCCGCGCAGCCCCAGCACAGTTGCTTTCGGGGAGGCAAAGCTGTCTGGAGTTAATCCTCACCATTGCAAACCCCCATCGTAAACCTCTTTAAATCTTTCTTTCTTCCTTCCTGCCCCGCTGGAAAATAAAGTCGCATTTTTCCTAAAATAGTGAGGCTGAAATGAAGACCTGGTAGATGCATGTGAGCATCTAGGAGGGTGGTGTTTGGGGAATGACACCAGCATCTTGTGGTACACTCTCTGGATGCTCAGTAGCACCGTGAAGATGCTTGGAGACAGCGTTCATGTACCGGCACGGAGACAGACCCGGTGAAACACCGAGGAAGGGTTTGTTGCCTTTTGCTGCCACAAGCAGAGAGGTTTGGCAGTAGCGCAGCTATTTCTAAATATGTCTAGGGGATGGGCGTGGAAGGAAATCTTACCATCTAGAGAGTCAGCCAAATTGCAATGTACTCAGCTTTTTAAATTACGAGGCCCAAGTGTACCGCTGCCAACTTCTTCATTTTGGTCTTTTCCTCTTTTATTGCTTGCCTATATTCATCTGCAGCTGTTATGTAGGATCCAGACGAACACCAGAAACTGGACTGTAAGGGAAAGAACCACATTTGATTGCAAAGTGACTGAAATGGAAAAAAATATTCCCTTTTCTCCCCCCTCCCCACCCCTGTCCCTGTTCTGCCCGTCGAGTAGCATCAGGTTGTATGTCACCGTGTGAGTCAGTGGATTTTTTCATCCTTACTCTGCTGTTGACAGAGACCCTTTAAATAGACTTTCATCCTGAAGACATTAGGAGATGCTGGCAAAGCCAATGCCACCGCCTTCCTTAAGATTGTTCTGATTGCTCTTTATGGTCCGGTGCAGACAGTGTAAGTGGATTTTTTCTCTTGTTTGTGGTGCCTAATTTAATTGAGTTTGATTTGACTTCAGCTGCAGTTCAGACACATCAGGGGCAAGGCTCGAAGCGCTGTCTGTGCTCTGAGAGGCATCCGGATAACTGGAGTCTGGGGATTTTGTCCCACTCGCAGAAAAAAACATCTGAACATTCAGCATTTGTTGACTCTGTCTGTCCGACAGCCCTTTTTATTAGCCTTGCAGTAACGCTTGGCTCCATCGCCGCTGGCTGCCTCCTCCTCCTCCTCCTGAGTCCCTCCTGGCTGATGGTGCCTGATTTCAGCTCTGGGTACCACTCGCGCAGACGGCATTTGTCAGCAGCGGTTGCACCGCTGCAAACCCCACCGGCCTCAGGTTTTGGTTGGTTTTGCAGATTGCTGCTGTGGTGGCAAGTCAATAATAAGTCAACGGGCACTTAGGTTTTCCATACTGAATTTGGGAATGCTGTGGCAAAGTCCCTGCCAGGGTCAGCCCCAGTTCGGTCTGCGCCCGTGGCACTCGTTGGACATCTCAGGAGGCTTTGCAGGATGTCCTGACATAGCTGTATGGCCCAGGGAAGCAAGTGGAGAATTTGGCTTTTACCCAAATAAATATTTAAGCAACCAGGCAGCTGAAGAACCCATAATAAAATGTTCTGAATGTAGGCGGGTGTACAAACCTAGTAAACTGTGCTAAGGGGGTGAGGACCTTCTCTGCCATCAGATACTGCCCAGAGTCCGGTACAGCCATGGTCTTATCTCCAGGCACTTCAAAAGGTATATGAGTCTTTTTTCTTGGTTTTTTTTTTTGCCTCTGGTCTATTTTGCAAAACTTTTTATCTCAAGTGAATTTATGTTGAAGATAAGTCGGATACTTAATTCTGTAAACTCAGGAATTCTGTAAATTCAGGAAACATGATCCATAGAATTCACTCATTCCAAAGAAAAATACGTTTGTTTGGGTTTTTTTTAAGTCTGAAATGGGAGAGAAATGGGGTTTGAGTTCTCATTTTTCTAAGAATCGTCATGTCAGTGCTCAAAGGCTGTAATTTTTATGAGTCATTGCTTCGAGACAGCAGTGATCCAGTGCAGAAATATCCCACTTCAAAACACATTTCCTAATGGAGGGCAACTGGATCAGCATTAAAGAGAGGATTTCCCCTAAATACTGTCTGCTACAAGTAAAATTATGGAGGTTTTATGCTTCAAGAGCTAACCAGGCGAACCAGCTCTCTGGCCTTTTAAGGGGGGCAGAAATCTGGCGGAAAAATGGATGCTAAGAGCTTCTTTGGAGAATTAATTTTTCTTACATAATAAAACTGAATATTGAAAGTAGTGTGATTTCCCATCATTTTAAATTTTGGGGAAGTCAGCTCATGCTCAGACAGCGCTTCCAGTCGATGGTGCCATGTCACGTATGTAGGTGATGCAAGAAAACCGCAAATCTGATTTCTCGTGGGAGTGAGAGCCCATCCCTTGGAGCACTGAAATTGTCACTGTGTGTCCCCTGACCCCTTGGGGTGCTGCTTGGTGGGATCTGGGGACCCCACAGCTTGGGTGGGGACAAAGCAGCAAAATTACCCCTTTTTCCATGCCGAGACACGTGGATTTTGGTCCTGTCTCTGACCACAACTGCTTTCCCATCACAATACGCCTTGGTGGTTAAAGATGCGGCAGCCGCAAGGTTTACTTGGTGGATTCAATACAAAAATTGTGAATTTTACACCCTGCAAGGCAGATTTTTTTCTCTAAAGCCAATTTTCTGAGTGCAGTCAGTGCGGTGTCCTGTGAAGAAGGCGGGTTTCATCCCAGCTCTGCTGTTCGTCTCTGGCTGGGAGATAAAAGGGCACAGCTGGGCTGGGTGAGCTGTGCAGGGGCTGGATGAGAAATGAGGGATTACACGGGGGAAAAAAGGCCAAGGGTTTGTCTTCATCGGGATGCAGCATGGGCACGAGTAGGCTTTTGGAGGCAGATGGAAAAGAAGATGCTGTAGGGAGTAAAATGGCTTCATCCAGTGGTTGGAAAAAAAATTCTTGGAGCTTGAAAGCCGCCTTTCTGGTCACATTTTTGAAATGCATATATGTGTGCTCCTCTCGCCAAAGGGCATTTCCCTCACTTGATAAAATCACAGGATGGTTTGGGTGGGAAGGGGCCTTTAAAGGCCACCTAGTCCAACCCCCCTGCCATGGGCAGGGACATCTCCCCCCAGCCCAGGTTGCTCCAAGCCCCGTCCAACCTGGCCTTGAGCACCTCCAGGGATGGGGCAGCCACGGCTTCTCGGGGCAACCTGCGCCAGGGGCTCACCACCCGCACAGGGAAACATTTCTTCCTCATATCTCTAAGCTAAATCTACCCTCCTTTAGTTTGAAGCCATTACCCCATGTCCTATCACTACATACTCTTGCAAAAAGTCCCTCTCCAGCTCTCCTGTAGACCCCCTTTCAGGTACTGGAAGGCCGCAATAAGGTCTCCCCAGAGCCTTCTCTTCTCCAGGCTGACCAGCCCCAACTCTCTCAGCCTGTCCTCCCAGCAGAGGTGCTCCAGCCCTCGGCTCATCTTCGTGGCCCTCCTCTGGTCTTGCTCCAACAGGTCCATGTCCTCCTTGTGCTGAGGACTCCAAAGCTGGATGCAGTACTGCAGGTGGGGTCTCTCCAGAGCAGAGTAGAGGGGTAGAATCATCTCCCTTGACCTCCTGGCCGCGCTTCTTTTGATGCAGCCCAGGGCACATCCAGCTGAAAAATGGGTTTGGACCAATTTTTGGTTTGGCTCCTCTTTACGGAGCACACCGCCTATCGTCGCAGATGGTGTCTGCTGGAGGCTGCCACGAGCAACGCTGAAGCCGCTCAGTAAGAGGCTGGATAGCTGGGTTTTCACACGCTTACGCAATAAATAGAAATAAAATGCTAAAAGGATCATTTACAGTAATTTCTAGTAGACGTTGCCAGTGCCATCTGTCTTGTGTGTAGAGACAAGGAGTCTCTTTTAATGCAAACACAGCCCCCAGCAACGCATCATTTGAAGAGTCAACAGATTAGCCTTGTTCAGAAGGTGACTTCTCCTGGTCCACCCACATTTCACAGACCCTTTGTCCTTCAGAGTGGCCTTTGGCAGGAGCAGCTTGGCTTCAGCTGGAAAACATGGATGACATAGTTAACAGAGGGTTTCAAGTGGGAATTTGGGGCTGAAGTCAAACCCTGGGGAGATGTTTTACCCCAGGTGAACAGCTCCAGCATGCGGGCTCCTCCAGGTGCAGTGGGACTTTGTAAAAAGCCCAAACCTATATAAAGGACTTGAATTTTTTTGCGCCACTGGTATACTTTAAGAATCTTTCTCTTCCTCTTACGACCAGAAAACAGGGGCTGGGGCTCTGGAGCGGTTTCTTGTCCTGGTTTCCAGTTAACTGGAGCCCTACCATCTGCAAGCCCTTACACCTTGGGATCGGCTCTGCTTTAGCTACAGTAACTAAACACCATGTTTGCCAAGCCCGGCTCTGTTCAAAACACGCTTTAAGACCCTTTGTACACTTATTAATCATAAGCAGCAGCAAACAATTTTTTTCACCAGCCGTTTACTGAAAGATTGAAACGTGTGAAGTTGCTGCTCACTTTTTCTCTGCTTCTGGGGTAGGAAATAAAACCAGCGTTGCTCTCTCGCTGCTTTTCTGCTCTCTGCTTTTTAGTGTGGTGGGCTTTATTTTTAATTTCCCCTGCAACCCTTAGCTGGCTTCAGTGGGTTTGTAGTCTGGGAGACGATGGGATGTCCAGCAGACCGCTGTTTGGGAGAAATTTGCAACTCGTCAATGGGAAACGTGGTCGGCTGCAGGGAAGCGGGGATGCTCCGGCATCGCAAAGATGCTGCTGCCTTTGCCGTGCCCTGCAGCCGTGCGCCGTTTCAAAGCAGCTGCCAAAAACTTGCCCATATCCTTTGTAATCCGACGATAGCGTCACGAACAACTGAGGGACTATAAAAAGTGGCTTTGAAATCAGATGGTCAAGCTTTGGGCCGTCTCCAACAGATTGCTTTCAGGAGCCGAGCTTGGCCCGGAGCCCTTCTCTTGGCCTCTCTGAATGGTTTCAGCTGAGGAGCTGTATCAGTTGCTAATGCACCATAAATAAACATCAGAGTATAAACCTTGCTAGCAAAATACCAGGGGAACTCCTCATTTTAGGCCATGCTGCGTGTTGTCCCTTGGGCGTGACCCTGGTTGCCCCAGAAGATTTTTTCGTCGTGAGGTAAGCTGGCTGTGATAAATGGGAATGCGAATAGCTGTCTGGATTCATACGCTAGGTATTTATTGCTAGAAATGGTCAAAAAGTTGTGCGGTGAAACTAACTGTTGGTTAGTGGGTGCGGGGACAGAGTTTAGCATGACAATATGTATGTAGTAATAATAAATCAGTGTTAAATTAAAGCTTAAATTACATAAAGTTTATATATACAAATAAATAAAATCTATAAATATTATATAAATACATAAATAAAGCTTAAATTAAAGGTATGCCAGATGATGTTTTGGGATGACCAGGGATATGAGAGAGAGTTAAATCCAGAGGTGCCCAACCTCTGCATTTGGGAACGCCAGGGCTAGATGGATCCATCCCTGGAGATCACCTAAAATCAAATCCCCCCAAATGTGGCGGGCACAGCGGGGTTGTTGGTGGTGCACAGGCTGTTATTTAAAATAGCAGGAAAAAAAAACAAACAGGGAACAGCAGAGGTTGTTATTTAAAATATCATGGCAGAGAGGTTGTCCCCAGGAGGGGACAGCCCGTGCCCCGGCCCCATGATGCTCACCCTGTCTGCAAACAGGGGGACGAAGCCCAGGGATGTGACCTGTCGGGGAAGCCGTGCTTTAATACTTTTTTTTTTAAAAAAAGTGATTTTTTGGAAGGTACTGT
Organism: Ibidorhyncha struthersii; assembly: GCA_013398815.1. Taxonomy (NCBI): domain Eukaryota; kingdom Metazoa; phylum Chordata; class Aves; order Charadriiformes; family Charadriidae; genus Ibidorhyncha; species Ibidorhyncha struthersii. Next base: position 33,133 of record VZSZ01007381.1, on the reverse strand, counting down.
TTGTAATGGCAGCCATCCCCCTGACAAACGCGGAAAAGCTCTTCTGGTTCATCGGCTCATGGTGTGTCCCGGGGATGGGGCGAGGGAGGAGCAGAGCTCCCTTCCAGCCTGCCGTTTCCCCGCTGATATGCAGTAAGGAAAGATGCTGGTGTGAGTCGGGGCGGACACGTTTGCCGTGGGGATGTGTCCCGCTCAGCTCACGTGCTGGGCACCAAATTCCAGGTTTTAATTATATTAATTTTATTCTGGCGGCTGGGAGTGTACAGCAAACTGCTGCTGCCAGCACGGTGGCTGTGCAGGGAGGGGGCGGGCAGGGTGAGATACGAACCCTGTAACCTCACCTCGTTAGAATAATGACTTATTGTCTTGTTCAGCATTCCTCTTGGTGGGAAAATGCAATGCATCCAGCTCCCTCTCCTCTGTCTCCTGGTCTCACTTGCAGCTACAGCTGCGGGCTTCTATGAGGACAGGACCGGTGGCTGCTTTCCTTTGGGCATCCCGAAGCCAAAGCTTCGCACACCTCTGTGCAGCTGAGCATTTTCAGGCGATACGTGCAAAAAAACAGAGCTAGAAACAACACAGGAGCTTGGACGTGGACAACGCAGCTGCAGAGGAGAGCTCCAAAACTCTTCCTTCCAGGCTCAAGCATGACCCATAATCTCCTTTTTTTTCTAATCCAAGCTGTATTTCAGAGCTCTCCAACCTTTTCGCGGCCTTTCATCATCGCAGTAGGATGGCTTCGTGCCCAGGTGAATGCTTTTCCAGGTCAGTTCCCACATATCGACTGAGGACAGTTTAGAGTAGACGGAGGTTTTGTTCTCCCCTCTTGGTTTTTGCAGCGCCGGCGAGTGACTCCTGGCTCCCCTCCAGTCCCTCGGTGGTTTCAGTGGTACGACGGACGATGGGCTCAGCTTTCCCGGAAAGCTCCTTCTCTCTTGGAAGCGACTGCAGCAGGCATAAGGAAACCCAAAATACCGCCTTTGTAGGAAATTGCCCTAAAATTTTCTTTTTCGTTAGCTCCCCCATACTCCCGTGGCTTAAAACACACTGTGATGCTCTTCATTTTAAATAACGTGGTTTTATAATTATTTACGCTGGTTCTGGGTAAGGAAGTGGGAGAGATTTGCTGTAAAAAGGAGACACTTTGGCCAAGATTTCTTTAAAAAGCGGGTGCCTTAAATATAGGCTCTAAAATTTCCAGTCTGATACATAAATAAATGGCTTGACTCTGTGATTGCTCCTATGGAAGTGAGAGTACCTGGCCTGTCACCTACCTTACCTGTTACCCCTAAATAGGGGTTTACATGCTGATTAATATATAAAAATATATTTATATTTAAGATAATGGGTAGGAATGGTACAATGCTCTGTGGCAGCGTCTGGCAGTGCTTGTATTTGCATTTGAGTGGCTGTGCCTGGGAAATTCCGTGTTTTACCCAAATGCTGTGTTACCTCTGTAGCCAAGGACAGTGCTTGTTTCCGACAGTCTCGCAGGGAAAATGTTCTCAACTTGATTTTTAACCATTACAAAGCAGGAAAATCAGCCGAGGGAGATCCTGCACGTTGCTGGATGTTGTTCCTAAAGTTCCCCCTTTTTACCATCCTGCCTGTGTAAAAGCGGTCCATTTTCTCCCCAGACATCAGGCATCCAGAAGAGCTCTCCCTTTTGAGGAAACCCAGAGATCCGTCAAAGAAAAAAAAGAAGAAGTTGGATGATCAATGTGAAGACGACGCCTTCGAGCTGGAGGGTCCGCTGATCACGCCAGGGTCTGGTGAGCCGGGGCTTGCTTTGTGAGGATGGGCTTGGAGGGAAGGGGTCAGCAGGAGGCGAACAGATAATAAAATGGGGGGGAAAATGACATAGCGGTATCGGTCTGACCTAATTGCTTAAGGTCTGTGCAAGAAACGGACCCCAAATAAATTCCACAAATCATCCAGAGCTGCAGCACGCGGTCACGGTCGCATGGATGCATGCCTGAAGCTGTCACGCACATGGGGGAGCAGAACACCGCCAGACTTCATAAAATAAAACAGAAACTAAGTGTGACCAATTTAACACTTGGATTGTGTTACTGCAAGGTTTTCTTACCCTATTAAGAAAGGAGTTACATGGAAAATTGTTCCTAATGTCAAATTCCAGGTGTGTTTTAGGCAGCACCACAGTTCTACTCCTTATTTATAGCCCAGCAAAACCAGTATTTTATTAATTGTATTAGTGTTCCCTTAACATCAAGGGTGTAGCTATAGATTGTAATGCTAAAAAAAACATTTTTATTGCTGGGGGGGGTAGTTTGCCAGTCTGGCTTACAGAACCCGAGCAGAGCTACTAAGAGAATTGTTAACGGAGTAACACCGGTGATGGAGTAACATCTCTTGCCACAGGCAGCAAATTGATGCAGGGAGGTGTTTGCAAGCAGAGGGGGGGTTCGGCTCTGCTCCACGGCTGTTGGAAGTCTGGTGTTTGAAGGCAAATGGCAGGAGCTTAATCCATAAAGTCAGTCAAGTGGGAGCACTTTAGCCCAAATGGAGTTGCGGAGAAAGCCGCAGAGATGCACGCTGACAGGCGGGCGAGACGTGTCTGGCTGCCAAAGCTCTTGGTTTTAAATCCAGCGGTGAGAAGGATGCAGGGCAGCTTTAATGAAAAAAAAAATAAATCTTGGTCTTCAGCAAATTTGTATTAATCGGCCTTAAATTAACTGAAGTACAAGTGAAGGTCGTGCAGTGTGGTTAAAGCACTGGTGGCTCTGGGCTTGCCAGCAGAAAGGTTTCGGCTGCGCCGGGTGCAGGTGAGGGTGACGATGCCATGGAGCTGCCGTGCCAAAGTGATGTGCACCACAGGCTCCACAGCAAACCATCAGCACAGGCCCGTAGCAAGGGAAAAATAATCCATCTTTTGCTCCAGTCTCACTCTTTTCTCCTCCAAGTTGCTTAAAAATGCTTGTGGGGTAGTCCTCTCCCCATCCTGGCTCAGGGAGTTTTCCCTGCATCAATTTTCATTTTCATTTGGCGTTTTCATCTTGGAAGTCCGTAATGAGCCTTTCCAAAGTCACTGTTCGCGGAGAGCATCTCCGTTAGATTAACAGGAAATACTTGGCACGCTTTGGGGGAAATGTATGCAAAAGATATTTTTTAATTTTAATTATTTATTGGTCTTGCGGCAAGTCACTTTGAACTGTCTTGCTGGCTTTGCTTTCCTTGTGAACGAGATGACTTGCTGCGGGTTTAATTACTGCAGCTACCTGTGAAGTTTAGGTCCCATTAGTTAGAAGGCATGTTTTTAATCTGAATAAACTGTTTCTAGCGTTGTTCCAATGTTAGTTTGTGTGCTGAATGCTTCTGTAAAATGAGTTTTGGATTTCTGAGAATTTCTGGTTCTGCTTATTTCAGGATTTGTCACTGAGCGCCCCGTACCTGGCAGTGAAACCCATTTAAATTACTGTAGGCAGAGCTGTCAATACACCCACAGTACACGTTGCCCAACGCTTTCCATTAGAAGACTTGTATTCACTTGTTTATGAGTTAGCCAAACTTATCGCCATTTCAGCTGAAACTTTCCGTGACATTGCCTGCCTCGGGCAAATTTTTTAAGCGAAGCTTCTTCTGAGATGTTTCAGATGTTTGGAGGTGATGAGGAGAACATCTGAGGGGAAGCTTTGCTCCTCTGGAGCAGGCGCTCGAATGGAAGCATGTGTGGGGTTGTCCGTGGGAAAACCTGCCTGATTTGGGGCAGGAAGCGGGTTTTTCTTTTGTTGGTCCAGTTAATGGTCAGCCCTGTCTGCTTGAGCCACGTGGAGGTTGAGGCTGGCACGCTGCAAGGGCGGATGGGGAGGAGGCAAGAGCATCTTCTGGGATGCGATTTGTGGATGGTGATGATGGTGGTTTATTGCTGGTTCTTGTTGGGCTGCTCTGCTCCGGCATAACAATGTTCCTTGGGGAAGAGCATGTTTCTGCTGCTTTTGTAATCATAGAATATCTCAAGTTGGAAGGCACCCATAAGGATCATGGAGTCCGACTCCCGAAGTACCTGGCAAGTCATCCCCAGCCTTCTCCTTGCAAGTGGAAAGCGTGAAGGTGGATATCTCCATCCCTTCACCGTTTCTGCTGCTTTTTTACTCATGCCTGGTTTGCTGAGTCTGTCTTGATGGCAGGTACCCACGGTGCTTACTGGTCTCCCAGATCATTAATCCAGACCAGGATGCCAGCAAAACTAGCAGGAGCATTAAAAGCACTCTGGTGGTTTTCTTGTTTGATGGCGACTTATATTTTCCATTCTGTCAGGCAGTTTAGAATCACGTTTCTGTATCATTTAAGTTTTCTAACCAAGCTGTTGGCTGTCACTGGTATGATGCTGCTGATTCAAACCGTTCTTGCTGCTCCTTGAGATACCCACGGCAAAAAATTAGTTTGGAAAGGTTTTTCTGTTGATTTGGTCTTAAACTTTTCCAGATGTCTAGCTCAGCTTTCTGCCGTTTCTCAGGCATTCAGGAAGGAGGGATTGTTTGGAGCGAGGGGCTGGAGGGTGGCCCGAGGTGGTGGTTCAGGGCAGCAGCAGGAGGTGGCACAGAAGACCTTGCTTGTGGCATCTCAACCCTGCCACATTCCACCTTCAACACCCTTAATACTGCTCTTGGAGGTAGGGTTTGGGTGCTTCAAATTGCACGTCTTAATAGGCTTCTGATTTTAAAAGGACACAACTCTTTCCAAAAAAGACAGTTATTGGTCCATCTTGGTACTGGTATGCAGATTTATGCCCAGCAAGTGATGCTGAGCTCCTTGCCTGATATACATACACAGTGGAATTCCTGACATTAGGATACAGTCGTTGAACCTCCCTTATAAAAATCCATGTTTTATATTCCTAATGTGAAAATCAATGTTGGACGAATAGGACTATTAGGACGAATAGGGACTATTTAGCTCTCAGCTAGTTTGGGATATGAGATACCAAGCTGGGTCCGCTTTCTTCTTTTTAAAGTTGTAATTTTAAAAGGGCTTTTTTTTTTGTCTGCTTTTGAGTCTGTATGAGCTGTAAAGCTTTAAAAGGCCTGGGAGTGACGTGTGCTTCAGGATCAGTTTTGCACCAAATTGCACCATTTGCTCAGCATATTGATACCAAATCTGTTTGGCCATCTCAGCAAGCTTTTCCATCCATGAAATGCCGCGTTTCCGTGCCCGGCTGTTTCTTGTGACATGAATAAAATAACCATGGAGTCACTCTGGTTGCTTTGCCTGCCGAGTCCACCAGCGTTGCTGCAAATGCTCCGTTTGGGTGGTGAAACCTCACCTGTGCTATTCTGCCCTCTTCCGAAAATGCCCATTTTCGGCTTCTGTCCTTTCCTACTCTCCCGGTGACTTTCTCTCGCCTTCTCACTTCCCTCCTTTCTTTCCCTCTCTATAGGCACCGATATTCTTTACATCGGCCCCGTCAAAGGTGAGCTCCACCTCAGTAGGACTTTTGTGCTCTGCCTCTGGTCTCTTTGGCTGCACCCCTTAGTTTATTTTCCTGCTCCTCTAAAACTTTTGACTTCCAAAATCTTTAAGCAACAGGTAATACCGGTAAGTCGGGGGCCATTCATGTCCCAGGTGCTGCAGTAACACAGGGGGCAAGAGTTTCCCGGCGTGGGAGACCTGCGCCTTTTCCCATGGATTTGGGCTGGAATGAGTTTTCCATCAGTCTTGCTCTCGGAGAAGAGCTGAGAGAGAGGGGCAGCTTTTCATGGGAAGACAAGCAGCGCAGTGTTTTCCCATTGTGGAAAAAAAAAAAAGTGGTAAAAAAAAAAAAGGGAAGGTTTTCCATCCGCTGGCTTCGGGTTTGTATCTGAGTTGGCTTGGTTGGGAGCAGGCAGGGCTTGGCCATGAGCTAACTCCCAGCTTTTATTCCTCTTACCGGTAGGGAACATATATTCGAGCCCAGGACTGTATAGCAAAACGATGACACCGACCTACGACGCTCACGACGGCAGTCCCCTCTCACCCACTTCAGCCTGGTTCGGTGACAGCGCCTTGTCGGAGGGGAACCCGGGCATCCTGGCCGTGAGCCAGCCTGTCACCTCCCCGGAGTCCTTAGCAAAAATGTACAAGCCACAGGCGCTGCTCGATAAAGCCAAAATCAACCAAGGGTGAGTTGGGGATTTGTTTTCCTGCTTTTTTCTTTTTCTTTGTTTTTTTTTTTGTTCAATATGTGGTTTTAAGTTGCATTCTTGAAAGCGTCATCACATCTTCACCAGAGCATTTTGTGTGTGTTATCCCGTGCTGACAATTTACAGATGGCTGGATTCGTCCCGATCTCTTATGGAGCAGGAGGTAAAAGAAAACGAGGCTTTGCTGCTCCGGTTCAAGTACTACAGCTTTTTTGACCTGAATCCAAAGGTACAGAGCTATTTATTTTACTTGCATCTTGCAGGCAAAGGCTTTGAGCAAAGGATGCCTCTATCTCTAATGTGCTTTTGTGTTGGCAAATCCTCCACCGTTTTGAAAATTGGTCTTGCAGGCATCAAACCTGGCTTTGCATGCTCCCGTGTACCGGTTTGCTAATGCTTAGGTGTTGCTAGAGATGCTTTAGGCGTTGCTTAGAGCCACTCTGCTTCGGTGGCAGAGGCTTTTCAGTCTCGGATTGAAGTGTTGCGTTGAAATAAAAGATAAAAGTGGTTTGTCTTGAACTGGGCTTGTAGCGACTACAACCTTAACGTGTTTTTGTGCTGTGCCGTAGTACGACGCGATCAGGATCAACCAGCTGTACGAGCAGTCCAAATGGGCTATTCTGCTGGAGGAGATCGAGTGCACGGAGGAAGAAATGATGATGTTTGCGGCACTGCAGGTAGGAGACAGCCTGAGACACTTACAGTTTTTGGTTAAACTTGATTTTGTGGCTTTGCAGGCTTCTCTATTGATGAATATTTATTAACTCGATAAGGGAAATCTTCTGTAACTGGTGTTTTAAGCCTCACCTTGTCTTCGGTGGGAGCTTGGACTTCTTGTGCTGGTAGAAGTCGGATTGTTTCCTGTCTCCTAATCCTCAGTTGAGCTTATTAGATAATTTAAATATTTACTGCTGATTGCTGCTCATGAAAAGGAACTTGGCCTTCTTTTACCAAACATGTTTATGTCTATCTTAACTTTTAGTTTTGCCCTTCTTAAAAAACCCCAGTAAGTACACTAGGTTACTGAACTGCGCGTTTCTGGCACGCTGCCCCCCAGACAGCTGGTGATAATCTGTGGGTTTCCCAGAACTATTTATTTATCTGTTTTATGAAATACTCGGTGTGATTTGGCATAAATACTACACCTGCTATTGAATTCTGTAAGACGGATGGCAGGCCATTTACTACGTGTGGTCTGGCACGCCTCGTCGCTGTAGGATGTAGAAATACCCCCATCAAGAGCAGGGTTGTCTGCTCCTAGAGGCCCTCCTAGGAAAAAGAGAGTGAAAACAAAAATATGAAGACTCAGTTTACCCCTCCAAGCAGTCCAGAGTGGGTTGGGCATGGTCCTTCATGTGAGATTTTATGGATGTTTTCGTTTTCTGGGATAAAAACAGACGCAGTGCATCCTCCCAAACTGGGAGGTGTGGCTGATAGGCCAGAGCGTTGCGCTGCCATCCAGAGGGACCTTGGCAGGCTGGAGAAATGGGCCAACATGAACCTCATGAAGTTCAACAAGGGGAAGTGCAAAGTCCTGCCCCTGGGGAGGAACAACCCCATGCACCAGTATATTATGGGGGCCACCCCGCTGGGAAGCAGCTTGGCAGAAAAGGACCTGGGGGTGCTGGTGGACACCAGGTCACCATGAGCCAGCAATGTGCCCTTGGGACAAAGAAGGTGAATGTCCTGGGCTGCGCTGGGCAAAGCATTGCCAGCAGGTCGAGGGAGGTGATCCTTCCCCTCTACTCAGCACCGGTGAGGCCACACGTGGAGCACTGGGTCCCGTTCTGGGCTCCGCAGTGCAAGAGGGACACGGACATACTGGAGAGAGTCCAGCGAAGGGCCATGAGGATGATGAAGGTCCTGGAGCATGTCTCCTTTGAGGAGAGGGTGAGGGAGCTAGGACTGTTCAGCCTGGAGAAGAGGAGGCTCAGGGGAATCTTACTAAAATATATAAATACCTGATGGGAGGCTGTAAAGGACATGGACCCAGGCTCTTCTCAGTGATGCTCAGTGACAGGACCAGAGGCAACGGGCACAGACTGAAACACAGCAGGTTCCCTCTGAACATCAGGAAACACTTTTTTACTGTGAGGGTGACTGAGCACTGGCACAGGTTGCCTAGAGAGGTTGTGGAGTCTCCATCCTTGGAGATACTCAAAAGCTACCTGGACGTGGTCCTGGCCAACGGCTGTAGGTGGCCCTGCTTGAGGAGAGTGACCTTCAGGTGACCTTCAGAGGTCCCTCCCAACCTCAACCAGTCTGTGATGCTGTGAAAAGAGTAACTCTGTCCTGCTGGGTCCAGAGTGGTCCTTCAGGGTTCATACCACTGACTCCATGGACTGAAAACAGCCAAACCGGTCATTCCTGACTCGACTGCACTCAGGTCTCAGCGCTTGCCAGGCTCTGCTCCCACAGAGAGTACGGCTGTGGTTTTCCACTCCGCTTCCCAAGCGTGGCGGCTGTGTCGTGATGAGCCCATGGCATCTGGCAGATCGCAGGAGCATCCCAGTGAAATGCTGTGCCTTGTCTTTCAGTACCACATCAATAAGCTGTCCATCATGTCCTCGGAAAACCACCTAAACAACAGCGACAAGGAGGTGGATGAGGTGGATGCTGCGCTCTCGGATCTGGAAATTACTTTGGAGGGTGGCAAAACATCGACGATCCTGGTAAGGATTGCAGGCACGCGGTGGCAGGGCGATTTGCTCATCCCCTCCTCGCCTCGCACAAGGCAGGAATAATCATCCTGAGCTGGGAATTTTTCCAGGCATCCAACCTTTTTTATTTCCTTCCTGTCCCTCTTTTTCTATTTCTGCTCTTACAGCACGAGAAAGTTGTCTACAGCCCAGTGGAGCAATGCAGAACACAGACCCCAGTAATATTTTCTTAAAACCGGTATTTTTTTAAATACCGAGGGGTAGTTCTGGTGGGAGGGAGGGGACCCCGGGTAGTATCCAGCACGGGGCCAGTGCCGAGCTCTGCCCTGAGCCCAAAGCAGCTTAAAAACCTCTTTAAGCACATGCACTCATTGAACCAAAGGCTTCATTTAAGCTGTAAGACTGCCACCTCTTTTTTGGGTGTTTGCAGTTAATTTAGCAGGGAGGGCTCAGCCCATCCCATATGCCCAGCTCTGGATTGCTGCAGAAGTCAAGTGCAATATTGCTTTTTTCCTGCTGGGACCATAAGACCACATACTGTTGGAGAAGTCCCAGAGGAGTAGGGATCTTACTGAAACCCCCTCCTGCACCAAGCCACTTCCCTGGTGAAATAATGGAAAACTAAATTTAAATTATTCCGGTTTCTATTCTCACTGCCGACTTTCCGAAATACTGAATTCTTCACGCTGAGGTTTCTCTTCCACCGTTTCTAATTCATGGCAAAGTCTGACAGTACTTAAAACAGCTGCAGCGATTTTCAGAAATAACATTTATGAAACCCTGTTTTCCTTAGGCTGCATTTCAGCCTGGAGTGGGCTATGTCTGTATTTCAGAGGGTTTCGTATTTTTTTTCTCATACGCTCTTTGAACACTGGTTTTCCACCTTTAAAAATGTAAAGCCCAAAAACTAAACTGCAGAAGAAGGAGTAGGTCTGGTCAGACTTGGCACAGCACAGCTTTTCCAGGCACTTTGCACATTTATACCATCTCCGAGATTCATTTTAAGTTCTTTCAAACCCTAAAACCCCTGAAATTTTCCAGTCTTACACTTCATATAATTTTTTCAAGTGTTTACGAAGGGTCTCTTTGAAGTTAACATCCATACTTAGCCTGCTTTACTAGCATTAAGAACGGCAGGGATTTATAATATTAACCATTCGCCGCAGGGAGAGCAGCGCTGCTTTGGTGCAACAGAAACAATGACAAATTTTAATCGCCAGGAGATCTTTTATAATTTCTTTGCAAAACCAGATTTGAAGCACAGTACTAAGGACCAGTCCCTGCCGGATAGGAGTGAAGATGACAATGATTCATCAAAAACACACCGTCCCTTTCCGTAGGGGCTGTTAGCAGTAGCCATTTCCAGATGCATTCGAGTAATTGAATAGGGATAATGGGCAATTACTGGATTGTTTGTTTAGATTCTGCATTTTTTTCCCGTGGTATCTATAAACAGCATTGCTCATTGCAGACGGAAAGTAAACTGTCTTGCTACTGGAAGCTGTTGGAGCAGTCTTTGCTTTTTCTGTCCTTCGAAAACCCTTTAGTTCGAGCTTGTGGGAATTGAAAGTGCCACCCGGTGTATTTTGCTCATCCAAAATGTGAAGATAAACTCAATATTAAAAAAACTGGGGGAAAAGCCTTTTTAGACTGTCAGAAAGCCCTTCCCCAGTCCTCCCTGGAGCTGCAAAGCAGCATCTTTTCCTTTTGTTTGGAGCATAATGAAAAACTAAGGGAGGAGAAAAATCCCTGTGCGAACACGAGCCGGTGTGACCGCCGGTGACCTCGCGGGTGGGAATTGGCTCCAGCGGCAGCAGAAATTCCTCAAAGAAAAATAAAACCTTGTCCTCTGGTTTCCAAACAGCACTTCTGTGCGATAGATTTTTCTCCGGTTGCTCTTCCCGTGAAGTGGATGGGGCTTTCTCAGGAGCATTTTCATGACCCCTGAGCCCTGATGTTGGTCGGTGAAGCTGCCGCCGGCTTCCTGCCCTGCGCAGCATCCCTTCCCTCCCGGACCCACCACCCCGGCTCCGCTCGGGCAGGCGGGTGAATGGGATAATCTTTTCTTTTCAGGGTGACATCACTTCCATCCCGGAGCTCGCCGACTACATTAAAGTCTTCAAGTAAGTGCTGATGGGAAGAGGTGCTTGTGAAACTGGTAATGTCTATGAATGATTAATGGTCCTACCCCCTAATATCCATTTTTTTTTCATCTCTTGGCTTAAGATCTTGCTGCACACCACTACATTATCTCATGTGAAAAGCCACTGAGCCATCGCTGCGTAATACCACAGCTCAGAGCATCCGCGCTCTCTTGCTATTAAAACGTTTTACTTCTTTATACTGCTTGTGGCACAGCCACTAAGTATTTCACACTATTCCAAAACAACCCATTCGATACCGGAGTTGATCTTAAATATAAAACCCAGGGTGTTTGCCCGCTATCGCCTCCCCGGCCAGGTACGCGTCCTTCTGGGAGAGCTTGCCGCATCCCGTAACCAGCAGCACGTGCTGGGATATTTCTCGAACATAATTGATGCCCAGGAGATAATCAAGCCATCCTAAAATTAGGAGTGAAACCTAGAAACCTTGCTGAAATACTTCTTCTGGTTTGCAAGAGACTGGATGAATTATAAACAGCCGGGATCCTGGTCTGTCTGCCCTCTCCTTGCCAAAAGGAGCAGGTTAAGCTGACTCTGCTCCTCTTCCAGATCGCTCAGGATTTAGAGGGGTTTTTTATTTTCCTTTGACTTGGACGATGGTATGTGGAAACTGGGAACGGCAGCGTCTGGACTTTTAAGTAACATTTTGGCAGCCGCGACCGTCTTTTGCAATTTATTGCCTGCTGCGGCAAGGGTTACGGTGAAAGTTCTGGAAACTGGAAATAATGATGAGATTTCACAGCATGGCTATAGGATATAGAAGAAAAGCTGTAGGCAGCAAAATAGCTCTGGAACAAGCTTTTATTTTATTAATTGTTTGGTTCTGGAGCCAGAACCTGCCACTTCTGTTCTGAAAAACTCTTTCTCCCTCTCCGAAGGCAAATTAATAAGGTCTCCGCGTCCTTCCGGGCTTGCGGTCTGTCTTAATTGGGGTGAAGTTTCAGGGCTGCAGCCTGTGCCCTGCATCTGAGTGGGTGTTTTTTCACCCCTTGAACAAACAAACAAACAGAAAACTTGCTCTTTCATTTGATGTCCTTATTTGCCAGTAAAATTAGACGGGACTCAGGGAGCTAATTGCTTGTAAATCGGATGCACCGGTTGGTGGGGCAGGAGATAGAGCAGCGAGAAGCTGCTGGTTCCCTCCCCTCGCCCGGGGCAGCCCCGAACCCTGAGGTTGGGATTTGAGGCTGTCCTGACGCAGCGGGGAAGCACGGAATTGCCATTTACTCCTAAAAATGAGGGCCAGGTGATACTTTACTGCCAGAAACCCAACGTAAATGACGTGATGTTAAGAGCTGGCCCAGCTTTGGACACGGCTCTTGTCACACTTCATTGGGGAGGAGCTGCAAGATATGTCCCTTGTATGCCTTATATATAAGTCCTATATATATGTCCCTATATGTGCCTGGTGTTGCTGCAGATACGTGGGATGTTTCTCTTGCCTCTACCAACCGGGTTACTGCCCGTGCCAGACAAAATACCCTGCCTGCGATTTAAAGGAGTCCCCAAAAAAGCTCAAGACAGTAAAAACGTATTAAAACATCTTTAGAGAAGGATGCAAAGGGAAGGATGGAAAAACCTGCACGTGTAGGATAGCTTGGCCGGAGGTCGGAGACTTCTTCTGTAGTTGGAGGCAGCTTTCAAAGGAAATTGCGGTTGTTAAGTTTGCACGGGGCAGGGCTGTGTGTGCCAGGGCTGGAGGAGGAGGAAAACCAGCCAAGGCAGGAGGAGGCAGCAGATGCCCCGAGCTCAGATGTCCATCAGAGGTCTGAGAGCAGCGGGGCTCGGGCAGACGCCGTGTTTCTCCCCCACCTCCCGAATTTCCCGGAGCAGCCCCCAGCACGCTTTTGCTTGGAAATGAAAGTGCAGAGCCCAGAGGACAGGCAAGTGGGGCCATCACGTATTTGATCCCTACAGATGCGGGTTGAGCAGCTGTTTCTGGGATGGAGATGTGAGAAATGCATTGCAGTGAGAGGCTGCAGATAAAGCCTTTGAAATTAGGGAGGGGGTTAAGAAATCCAGAAACTTGCAGCTCTACGAAGGTCCCGGGCTCGTGGTGGGATGAGCAGCTCAGGGTACCACTGCGCCAGGTGGTCACCTTGCTTTGCTGCAGGTTTGCAGGGCCATCAGTTCTTCTTTGCTTTAGAGTCAAGCAAAATCCGTGTTTTCCATAGAAAAGAACTGAACCTTTTCTGATGCGGAGTATTTAAAAATAAAACAACAAGCTATTCATGCCTGTGCTTGACTGACAAGTCTTTTAGAAGTTACGCTTCCTTTCAGAGCTTGAGCAAAAGGGGTCCAGTTTAATGTGGCAGGTGAAGAGGCATATTTTGCAGCGGTTCGTGGACATGTCTATTTTTGTGATACAGTTCTCCAGCTCCCGCTCACCTTGCCCCAAATCAGTGGGACCTCCGTGGGATTGAAGAGTCCAAAATCGCAATTGTAGCTCAATTTCTTGACCCAACATTGTTGTGAAGGGAGGGTGAGGGATGGCTGAGCTCCCAGGCAGGGACTATGCCGGGGGTGGTTATACCCCAGGCTGCTGACACCTGGTTTTCAAGGGTGAAATGAGTTTCCTGGTGCAGCACCTTAGTTTAGGAGCTTAAACCAAATGTAATGTCCCTCAACTTGTCTGGCAGGCCCAAGAAGCTGACGTTGAAAGGCTACAAGCCGTATTGGTGCACCTTCAAAGATACCTCTATCTCCTGCTATAAAAGCAAAGAGGAATCCAACGGGACTCCTGCACACCAGATGAACCTGAGAGGTAAGAGAAGTGTAAGGGCCGTTGCGTTTTATTCCTGTAATAGGCTGCTCCTCTTGCATCTTGTTTTCCCACTGATTTATCTTCTTGGCATGCCATCCTGGGGTTGGGTAAATAAGTTTAAAGGACTGAGAGTGACTGGCTTTGATAGCATGGCATATACTTAGACTTCTAGAAGGTGACTACGTGGTTCGTGTGACCACAGGGGTAAGTGGCATCAGGTCCCCAGTACCATGGGGAGACAACTTGCTGTTCTCCTCCTTTTTGTTGTGGCTATCCAAAAAAAACTTGAACTAACTCCCACGGCGGCGAATAAGTTTAAGCAGACGCTGCACTGGAGAGAACAGGCCATTCTCTTCCTCCGTTGCCTTTAGATTTTGTTCCTCCTTTCCCTGGTGCTGGTGTGAGCAGCGTCTCTCAAGCGCTCCCTGCGAGCCTTACACATGAGTTTTTAAATTCCTACGGTTGCTGGCTTTTCTTATGTCAGGTTAAACATTCCTGCTCCGGCAGCCACCAAACTGCGGAGAGCTCCTTTTTTTCCCCCTGTGGAGGCAGGAGCAGATGGGATGCCAAGTGACCTCAGGCTGCAGTCAGAGCGAAGCCTGGCCCGCAGGACCTTTTTGGGAGCTTTTGACATATCTGCTGTGACGGCACTTTTAAAAAATCTCGGAGGCGGCGCTGAAACTGTGCCCGGGCTAACTTGGCTGGTTGAGTTCATCACCCCCTGGTGTTTATACAACCGCTTGTAGTTCTCTCCAGACACCGAAAGCGGGATGCTCCCACCTCGCCTCTGACTGTAGCAGCGACGTGCCCGGTCGAAATAATGTATAGGTTTCAGGGTGAGAGTCAGCACCCATCTAGCCACATTTTCCTGCCCTTTCATGAAAATTTCAGGGACACGGGGCATTTGCCAGACACCGGGTCCATTCACGAGGCCAGGCAGGATCTGTGAGATGAATCCTGCAGGCGCACGTTAGCTTTGGCATCGTTGCTTGCAGATCAGGTCTTGCTTTTTTCCCCCTTTTTTCCTGCCACTTGGCAAAAGAGACATCTCACACAATTTTTGTCCCTGCTATGTAAAGCGTTCATCCCATCAAAGATGTGGTGTAAGACCTTTGCAGCACTGAGATGCTGTTGGACATCCTTTAATTGG
>VZSZ01007380.1:422386-500673 GCA_013398815.1 Ibidorhyncha struthersii | reverse complement strand
CTTTACATCCTCCACCAGTCCCTCTTTGTTTGTCAGTACCTCCCTCTTTGTTTGTCAGTACAAAATTAAAAGTGACTTTCATATGGAGTAAAACATTGATATTCAATAGGCATAAGTATAACATACTACACAGAGGTACAAAAATCAGCTCCATAGATATACAGTGAGAACAACTATTTTCAAAACCTCACTGACTTTGTTGAGAACGCTTGTGAAAAATACCTTTACCATATTTTCTTTGAAATTTCTTTCAGAAAATTTATTTTCGTATATATAGCTTGGAAGTTTCACTTGATATTTTAATTCTCTGCCCCCATCCCGGCTTTGATGGCAGGGTGCCTGGCTGGGACAGGCAGACCGTGCCCCTCCTTGGCTGCGGGGAGCTGGAGGCAGCGTGCGAGGCAGGGCGCCATGCATCTGGCTGCCCTCCATGGCTACAGGCAAGCTACTAAGGAATAGGAAGTCTAGTTTCCCCATCTGCCATGGATCAGCAGCTCTGGAGAGTAGCTCTGAAACTATCCAGGCTGTTAGCAACCTGACAATATTTACAACCAGTAAATAAAGCGTGCTAGGGCAGACTTTCTCTCCCTGTAGTCATCACTCACGAGCAAATGGCTAAGCTCTCTTCTCATAAAATATAGGGAGGCCGTTCCCAGACTATCCCATGTCTGTGCTGCCCTCCGAGCTGTGTCCAGGCACTGCGTGAGAGATGCTGCTCAGCACAGATTAAAGCTGTGCCAGGGCCATGCTCACAGATAAGCGGTGTGGACAGGTAAGTGCCACTGCAAAGCCCATGCCCTCTCCCTACTCGGTTTGCAGCTGGGGCAAAGCTTACATAACCAAGCCAAATTCACTGGAGTACCACCCAGTGGGGTCAGGAGTGACGAGGATAACAACGGCAGGCAGCAGTGGCCTCACGGTGTGTATTCCCTCAGACTTTGACATTTCCAAACCCTGAAAACTGGTAGCAGTGCAGCTTGTACAGGACACTCATATAGTCATGGTTTTTCTCGTGAGTCAGGATATAAAAAAATTCTGAAAAAACTTGAAAATTCTTCTTAATTGCATTTCCCAGCCAACTTTATGTCACATTAAGCCTAATATAAACTCTGTCAGTGCATACATCTACCTTTCCTCAGCAGAGATTTTTGCTAGATCACGTCCGTCCGGTTGTACACAGCAAAACAACACATGCAAACAAGTTCAAAGCAGGGATAAAATTTGATAAATTGATACCATACACAAACAAAAATGTGGTCCTTCCTTACTAGCGATCCAGCCACCTGCTGTATCCTCTGCAAAACATCTAACTTCCTTATTGTTAACACTCTGAAACTCTCTGCTTAATGTGAGCAGTGCATGGCTTTCAATGACTGTGGGTGCTAGACACAAAGAAAAGTCTCAGCCACGTACCACAGTTGTCTTCGTCGGCCCGATTCCCGCAGTCATCCTCACCGTTACAGTGAAGCTGTTGGGGCAAACACTTTGTGATATTGCCACACGGAAAGTAGCCCAAGGGGCACGTGACCCCAGCTCCAGAAACATGATCTTCCAAAGAGTCAGCGATGACTAAATAGAAACAAAAAGAACATGCTTACTCTAATGTATGCTCTTGATATTTAAAGATCATTGAGATTATACTTTTATAAATACTTACCTGCATTTGAATGTGATTATCAAGTGATAAATACGTAGTAATTCATTGGACATGCAATTACAATAGTATATTAAGTACTTGTTAACTTGGCAAGAAACATTTATATTGCCAGATAATTAAAATTTACTTTGACATAAGGCAACCAGGTAATTCCTCCCCACATATCCTAGGAATAAGATGGAAATGCTAATCATACAAGACAAATGACCTAAGGGCGCTATTAAAAAGGATTGTTTCGCTTTGCACTGGAAATTAATTTATTATAGCAATACACCAGATAAGCTATGCAGATATGGATTATATTAATTTGTGCTGAAATTTTAGACCCAGATAGATAAGTCCTCTTTATACAAAGTCAGAATTATATATTTTAAAATGTATTCTAATTTTAAAGCAGTTACTGGATGTAAACTGATCAAGGATCAAAGAACAAGGAAAGTAAGATTAAATCTGTGACAAGGTTTTGCTGAAGGATGACTAAGGAGACAAAGCTGTCATTATGAACCTTTTAGAAGAGTTGTCAGCCCGGTCCAAAAAATTTGGAGGTACTGTTGAGAATCTATTGGTCTGAAGTTTAGATATACAGATGCTGTTCTGCTAAGTCTATGCTTTACAGGAAGTAATTTCACAGAACATAGGGACTTCATTCAAGCAGTACTGAGGGAAAAGGTAGCAAGACGCTGATAAGGGACACCCAGGGCAGCTGGAGGACTCTACCTGTCCTCTATTCCTCAGGTGTCTGTTCTGCAGCAGCTCCACTTACCCACACTGACAGACTTACGATGTTTTACCAGTCCCTCCAGTGCACCCGAGGGACAAATTCTGCCACCACCACTTCTTCCAGGGTAAGCACAACTGTTCTACTGATTTTGTAACAGGTTGCAGGATGCTAGTTCAGATTCCTTGTCATAAAAGATCAACTTCTTCCCAGAAGCATACAATGGAGAGGGTTTTAAATTACTCTAGAATGTAATTTGTTCAGTTTCCAATATATTGGAAACAGAGAAAAGTATCATCAGCACAAAATGTTACCTTGTTCTCTTCGCACTCCCAAAGCTTCAGTGAAGTGCCATTCTACAAGGGCCTGCTAATTTAATTTTAGAAATAATTTCAAAAAGGAACAACACTTCCTCATTATAGCTAGAATTTGACTTAGTGGGCATTCTCACAAAAAAAAAAAGATATAAATTCCATACAAATGATATTTTAAGTTTCATTGCGATCTTAGAGCACTTGAAATACTCTATACAAACTTCATTAACTCTGACTGACATTTGTTCAGACAGTATATTGCCACTTCTGAAACATGCAACTGTTCTTCAAGGCTATTTTCTTAATAATCTTTTATGCAACTTTCTCAGGTTAATAAGGAATCTATTATTACACAACATCTGATTTTTGTCCTCAGTTTTCTCATGGACTAAGGAATCACATAAAATTGAATCACGTACTTCAGATTCATAAGAAATCTCTTCTGGAAGAACTTTCACATATTAAACCCTTGAAAATGTTTACGACTCTTGAAAATTGAAATGCAGGAGCAATATCTGGAGGAAATTCTGTGATAAATATTCTGTTATTACCATATGCACAGAATTGTCTTTGCTGTCAGAAGTATCCTGCATCGAAAGTCATATATTCCAGCTAACAGTCACCATATGATTTTGAAAAGTTGATTTGCTTTTATCTGCAACTGTATAACCTATGCACTTGCTCGAAGAGACTTTTGCTTTAGGTCCCTATCCCACCAACGTATAGGTACCAAAAGTAAGGCTATGTTCCAATTGCAGGGTGAATTCACACTTGCATGTTCGTAAACCTCTCTGCTGTTCTGTGCTTGTATCCAGAACACTATGTTTAATCTGTTGTGCCCAAAACCAAGTAGCGAAAAAAAAAAAAAAATTATGCAGGCTCACGGTATAGCGTTAAGCAAACAGAGTATGTATAGTACTTAGTGTCTAAAGTGTCTTGTTGCAAAAAAGAAATCACAGACAACTGAGGTTCCCTTCAGTGCAGTTATCTAACAATCTAAGCAACTACCAAGACACCCAGTAAAAGATAACAATATGGAAAAATCAAACATAAATCAAAAAAACACACAATCCCTTCTATTTTGTCAAGGCGTTTTCCCTACACACTGGAGACATAGTCACACTGAGCCCAGCTGTGTGCATGGCTGACCTCCATGAAGTTTAAATTCCAGATGATAGTGTTTATCTTCTTACAGTACCATTCAATGGATTTTCATTGCATTTTCCAGAAATTATTATTAATTATTCAAATAATAATAGTAACAATTATTAATTAATCAAATAATTAATCCCTGAACTTGAATTTACTCTCTGTCACAGTTTAGAAATTATTCTTTGTGAAAGAGTACATAGTCCCTCACTGTGTTTAGTGTTTTGAATTCTCTGTAAATTTATAGCCTTGATGATATCTATTCTGAATCTCTGCATTACTCATTTTGTGCTACATTGGATTACCCTGGCATGTAAATATCTGCATAGGAAAGAAGATAACAAGGCATCAACACTTAACAAATTCATCCCGGTCAAATCATTGAAAGCACTGGTCTTTGTCCATAGACTTGTTAACATCACTTTGTTTATGCAAAAAAAGAGAGAAGTTTGGATGCTGCAGATCGCAGGAGATTTATGAATGGACCCCCCCCCCAGCTCTCTGAGGAAATATTTGACAAATCTGGCAAAGGTAGACAGGAGATAAGACAGTAAAATCCAGTGTAAAATGCTAGATAATATTCAAATGATTGTCTTTTGGATTAAGGAAATTAAAATGATGCCTTTTATGTGAGGAAAATTGATAATGATAGAACGGCAACAACAGCAACAAAAAACTATGCTTCTTATTTTGCAAATATGAACTGTACTGACACTGGAGTTTATCATACCAAGATAACGATCTATCATGCTTTGTCATGCAGTATTAAAGGTGTCAACTTTTCTACCTGTTATTGATTTTTCCCCTATGAAAAAATTGAACCACTCTTCTAGTATCTTATTTCATTGTGCTGTTTTTTAGCAGCTAAACCTCCTGATAGAATAGCTCTGAAAAATACTGATTAATGATTATTTCATCACGTCGTGTCACTGGTTGTTTCACGTTGCTGTTAAATCAAGAAAAAGAAAAATGTTATTTTTGTATTCCTTTTATTAATCCATAGGTTACATGGTCTGTGTTCCATATGCGTATCAAGCTTCATAGGTACCTCTATTATTTTATAGGTTCTCATTCACAGCTCATCCAGGATAGAATCTCTCTGCTTTGCTTCTTAAGGCCAAACTCGTACTGTAAAAGCATAAGGCCCCTTATAACAAAGGTACTACTATGAGCAAACCATATAAACAATCAACTTGAACCTTAATATGGCTTGATTAATATAAATTATTTGTGTTTTATAATAAGTATGTTTGGGCCAATATTGTTATCTTGCACACTCAACAGAAAAATCCTGATGTCCTTCAGAGATATGGCAAACAGTGGGGTAGGCTGATAGATAAAGGAAGACTAAAATTTGTTAAACTGTGTATAAAGAATTCAGCTACAAAAGTAGAAAGTAGAGAAAAGGTGGAAGTCAGAACACGTTTGTTTAGGCCTTGGTTGTGAAGGTGAAAAGTATAAATCTGTGACAGACTTGATTATGCCAGAAGGTTTGCTTTTACAGGTACTCCAAGTAAAAAATCTCTTTCGATACTTCATAGAGAAAACCACCTGCTGCCCTTCTGGTGACAGAGAGGTAATTTCACACATTTCAGCCTTAGCCAGCATTTTTTTTTTTTTTCCTCATAATGATCAGATAAATACTAAAATATTTGCAAAACTTTCTAGAAGAAATAGAAAAGAAATAGGTGAACTGGTATCAGTACAAATCGCAAAAACACAAACAAGCATCTTTCTGATAAGATGTTTGCTGCCTCAACACAGAATAATGTTCTACCCAGTAGCGCATGTTCATAATTCTGCAAACTAAATATTTCTGACTATTACGTACTTAGGGTCCCTCTCCACCCCCCAATTCTTCTCAAACAAGAATCCATATCATACACCTTTTAAGCTTGCCCAGATCTGCTGTTTTGAGGCACTTATTGCTAAGGCAGACAGCTGTGATCTTTCCTCTAGCTTGAAGAAAGTGGATAACTCTTTTCCTGCGACTTTTGAAAATATAAGACTCATTTACCACCATTTTGCTTCTTAAAAGGAACAAGCGAGAGTTGTATTGCTATCTAGTATAAGATAGTAAGGCTCTTTCCTCTGCTGCATGGATGCAGAATCACTGGGGAAAGAATGCGGCAGCCCCTCTTTAAGCTCTCATAAAAAGGAATCAAAAGAGGAAATATATTTGGGAAAGCCAAGAACAAGATATACCCAGGAGAATACGGCTTTCCTCCCAGCTAAATTAATTCAGCAAGCTCACTATTTTTGTGCATTCTTTGAAAAATGGCAAAAACTATTGAAAACAGATACTGGGTCACAAATGCTCTTTGAGAAACCAAATAAGAGATGTGCAGTGGAAGAACATCAACTGAACACTGTTACTTCTAGCTTCTGTAAGACAAGTGAATATGACTCCATAACGGAGGCAATACTGGAATGATTAGGCAGAATCATAAAAAATTATACTAATCAAAGCAGCATGACTCGCTGCTTGGTACTTTCTAGTGATGTCAATCTCAATTGTATTGCATATAGGTTCAAACAAGGGCATATAAAATCATGAAATTATTTAGGTTGGAAAAAATCTTTAAGACCATTGAGTCCAACTGTTAACCTAACACTGCCAACTCCACACTAAACCATGTCCCTCAGTGCCACAGCTACATGTCTTTTAAATACCTCCAGGGATGACAACTCAACCACTTCCCTGGGCAGCCTGTTCCACTCCTTGACAACCCTCTCAGTGAAGAAATTTTTCCTAATATCCAACCTAAACCTCCCCTGGCACAACCTGAAACCATTTCATGGTTTCATGAAACAAGTCATATCGCTTGTTACTTGGGAGAAGAGACCAACACCCACCTTGCTACAACCTCCATTCAGGTAGCTGTAGGGAGTGATAATATCATAATATCAGGAAAATATTTTTGTATTTTCAAAAATTTGGATCACATGAAGACCCTTCGTCATGAGTACAAAATGAATCTCAAATTCCAAATAGGCTAATATGTTTTTCTTCCCTTTGAATAAGTCATCAGTTTGAAAGTACTGAGGCTGAGGAAATCTGTTTTTCAAAAGGAGTCCTTAGGTGACAAGGACCCAGGAATGATCACGATACTGAAGAATCCACCCTGTACTTACTATGATGGAAAGTTATTTTACCTACAAAAGCACAATTTTTTCAAAGAGACCAATGCCAATTTATCAAATGGTGGGGCTTTTGCCTCCTCCCATCCGTAGCCTATTCTAGCTGCTGTACTTCTAGACACAGTGGGAAATGGACTAGAGCAAGAGAGGACTCAAAATTTTCTTTTGAAATGGTTGTTTTGAAATAGAAGATTTTCTTGAACTAAAACAAAAAGAGTCAACAAAGGAAACATTAAAGTGGAAATCGATTTTGCCTGTCATTTTTTTGCTAGCCTGAATACTTTAAGATGACAATAGATTAAAAAATTCCTCTTCTGCTGAAAGTTATTTGAAGAACGTGTGAACTGGTTTTGAAAAACCTTTAGTATAATATAGGGGAGGAGACCTCATAGGCCTGTAACCTTTATTTTCAAAGATAAATCATCAGAACAAGGCTATAAAACAAGTTTATAACTATGAATTTCTTTAACTTAAAAGATAGTTAATTAATGTTTGACAAAGAATGGTAGTGAAAAGTGGATGAACAACTCTGATCAGAAACATCTGAATCACCAAATGGCAGAAAGAAGAGGAAAACATGACAATTTAAAAACATCTCATTTAAAAAAAATAATTTGTTGTCTGAATTTGTCCATTACAACAATATTTAGAAGTGAATGCTATTTAGTTCTGCCTCACGTTAATTTTCCTGGTTTTCTTCTGAATTATTCAGTTTCTTCCCACTAAACAAGAGAATTTTTTGAGCAATTTATGAGAGACTAGGATGAAGTTAGTCCCGTGTATTTCAGGATAGAAATATGAAGTTAACTTTTGTACGCTTTTAGTTAACTTCTTTTAGGAAAAGCTTTCTAGTAATTTCTGTGAATATGTATTGAGACTCCCATACTATTAAAACCATTTTTATTAACATTTAAAAATTTTCCATAAGTAACATTGAAAATAGATTCTAGTTTCAAACAAGAATAAAAAACAGTTTCTGCACTTGAACTTTAATGCTGTTAATGGCGTAATGTTAATTTGGCGTAACCCCTTGGGCAAAACTTGTAGACCAAAACAGACCTTGCTCTGGTGGCAATAGATACTTTAGCATTAATCCTTGAGGCAAAGCATCAGTGGCTTAAAAGCTTTAAACGTCTGCACAGGATCCCCAAAGGAGTATAATTAAACTGTTATCACTACATTGCCTTTTCTGTAATTTGCTCCTCTCCTCTTTTCTAATTGTTCAGCCCTGATGTCTATAGCATTTTCTAGTAGCTGTATAGCATATGCATTGTGTTTGTAATTTTAGATTTTATTGGGTGCAAGTGACACAGTGTCACTTATTCAGAATGCCAAATGGTTGCAACATCTTCATTTCTAAAACACTAGCAATTTTTTATATTTTGGCCATAGCTCTTGCAAACACAATTACATTTTCAGTTTTATTGCATTACATTTATCTCTAGTAGACCATATTAGAAGTCATTCTAGGAATACGTAGTACTTGAACTACACGCATAAATTTATGACTGACTATATAAAATGTTTGCTTTCATTAAACACAATATACTGTGAAGGATTTTAGCGCAAAAGATGCATGTATTATGACTGCTACTATTGCATGCCAATCTGGTCATTATCTCGGATTTTAATTTCATATGGTACCTTTATATCTTGCTGTGGGTTTCACAATGCTTTCGTTTCAGAAGTGTTTTTCAAAGCAGAAAATTTGTACTATCTTTTGGAATATATAGACTCCAATCTCGTAACAACATTACTAAAGTTAGTTATCAGTTATGCCACAGATAATTCAGTCTAATTAATCCGGCTATAACGCTGGAAGATCCTCTTTGTATAACTGCCAGATAAATCTGCTCAAGGGCCAGAAACTGGCAATTCAGACTGGTCCCATGGCACCTTGCCAGAGGATTTGGCTCATACTTTTTATTAATTTGCCTTTTTGTTCTGCTCACACAGAATTTAGAATAACAAGATTCTGATGCACAGAAAGAGCTTAAAGAGATAATATTATTTGGAAAAGCCTCAGTAAGAAGTATAAGGAATTTAATCCAGAAACTCGAATTTTGCGGGGCGTTCCCAGAGGATGAGGGTTCAGCACAATGTCTAACAAAGACACAAATTAATAAGCAGAGCCAAACCTTTCTGTCACTCCACTTCCCCCTTTCTTCCTCTTCCCTAATACACAGAATTTATACGACGTCTGACTATTATTTCCATTCAGAAATAAGTTCTATCTCTGTATTCAGACACGATTTCCAATAGAATATACATTAAGGTAGGCTTTCCTTTGCCCCAGTGTTTTGCATTGGTGTAATTCCTTTGGTTTCACTAATTTCTTTTTCACACTGGCACAATATTAAGTCTAAAGATAGACGCTTGAAACACTAGGGTTTTGTTTGGGTGGCATTAGATATAGAACAAAAATGAAGGCACTGATGTAAACATGTTAAATACACGGTGCTAGCCAGTACCATCCCAACTGAAAGGCCCAGAGAAGGCAACAGTGAGACATCAAAATCAAAGAAAACTCCCCTGCTGGGAACCGATTCTTCCTCCTAACCCCTGAGGTGTATGCTTGGGCTATCTTCGAGCCCCAAAGGTAATTTTTTTTCCTGCTTTGAAACACTGCATTTGTAAGAGTTAACAATTTAAAGACATGTATAAAAGAAAAAAAATATCTCTGAAACTTCACATCAGGAATGACATTTTATAGGTTTTGTAACTCAGGAAAAGTTTCTTACTTACAATTATTTGCCATGTATCTTACTTTTTTTTTTCCCCAGTCTCATAACATGCTTGGTATTAAGCTAATGAAGATTTTTTTTTTTAAATCTGAGCAATCAAATAATTTAAAATGTACTTTAGCCAAGAAGATCAAGAACAGCTTGCTATCAATAAATTAATGTCCCTCAAGCAACAACCATTCACCTCATCTGGATAACAAGCATTCTGACTTAAAATACATAATGATAGTAATTACAGATTACTTTAAAGTTCACTTCGGACTTCGTGGTTTGCACAAGTTAACCCAGTCAGCCATATGTAAAGTAAGTAAAAGTGAAACATTGATTAGTAAAAATTAAATTATTTAAATAAACGAACAACAGACATTTGTAATACCTCTCTTAAGTTTCCATAAAGAAAAGGCAGATTTAAGTGACTCTCATGACACAATACCATATACAGGAGAGGAGTTTGTGTACATGTGCATTCATGCACGGAAGTAACAGGAAATCCAGGAGATGAGACAGAAAGTACTTGTAACAAAGCCTTAAGAGAAAGATGCAATGAAAAAGGGAATGAAATTAAAAAGGCAACAAACTTGCTGATATTCTAATTGTATGATGTTCTGAGTATACATTATTTGTAAACGAGCAGAAGAGCAAAGAGTTATGTGACTATCATTAACTTCTCACAACAGAAAACAATCTAAAAGATCATAACACTTTGCCTAACTTTTCTTACATTGAAAAGGGAAAAACTGTTCCCCCCCCTCCATTTCCCCCACCTAAAAAATCAAGTGACTTTGCTCTAACTTCTTTCATACCAACTTCGCATGCTCTTGTGATGGAAGGGGGGGTGTGTGTGTGGGAAGACCAACCAAAAAAAAAAAACCAAAACCCAACCCCCAAAAGGGACTGTTACAATGAACATTTTGCAGAATTGGTGATAGCAAAGTAGATTTGAGAAAGCCGGGCCGAGCACCGGCTGAGGAAAGAAACCTGAAGGGGAGGGTGGGGGAGATTATTTTGTCTTTCTCCATCTTCTGTTGCTCTTTAGTCTCTTATCTTGCTATAGGGTTTCTTGAACTAAGCAAGCTGCACATCAGCCACAATTTCAGAAGCCACAGTTTTTCCCTCTTGTCCCATGTAACACAATCTTAAATAAATCTTTGTAAAACACTCTCAGGTAAGCTTTTTCTATCTTGGACTCCAGAGAGAGAAATGGAAAAAAGTCTTTTGGGATTCTTACAGGAGGTATTTGCAATATGAAACACAATCTGGGTTTTTGTGGTTTTTTTCTTTTTTTCATTCCTTGTGCTTTTAATAAAGTCTAAAAAGATTTTAATGATAGTTCTTACAGTGAAACCAAGCCAGCATAATTTACAACGAAGCTCTAAAGAATGCTTAAGCTTAATTTTGTAACAATAAAAATATATTTTTTCTTGGTGAGCCTGAGATGGGATTATCTGATACATTTTATTTATTCTTTTGTTACTAAGTTAAAACTAACTTTTGTTACTAGAACTTTTGTTACTAAGAACCATTTATAACTCTTAAGAATTTAAATTTAATATAGAACTACAAGTTCAGATTTGGGAGGTTGCTGTGCCCTATAAATCTGTGAGATTTGACCCTCCTGAAGTATTATGAAAATGGAATCCTTTATTGTCCTGTTCTGAACTCAAATAATTCAAAACAATTTTAGAGAACTCATAGGGCTATTTTGTGAAAAATCAATTTGCAGACACTGTGCTTAAGTAAATGCACTATTGTTGGATTCTGACTCATAAATATTTGATTCAATTTAAAAATCACACATTTTCCAATCTCTACTATATTTTACTATGAGTCAACATAGCTCACTGCTATAAATTGTGACACTCCAGTTAAAGGGCCATAAACCAGAAATTATCTCGAACTAATACGGTTTCTGACTTTCTTAAAGTGAATAATGTTAGCTGGCTGAACCATGATCAGAGACATCTGGCTTATTTCTTCTTTTGCAGGATATATAAAAATGTTTATGCAGATTAAGATTAATTGATTTTAAGATTATAACTTTTAGATTTTATGCAATTATTAACGTAGATAAAGAAATGTTGTGTTAGCAGCACATAGGTGTAAGTTATCTGGATATTAATTTTTCCTCAACCAACGAGAAAAGATAACAAGAAACTACATTCAGAAGTTTGTCTCCATTTTAGATGCAGTTTGGCTAAACAATACATTTGCACGGGTTACTGATTCACCTCCACATAGTCTATAGTTCCTCCTTCTCTTCCTTTCCACCCCATTCCAGCTAAATCAACACATGGTCATGCCTGTTCCTGACACTGTTTTCTTGCGGTCAGCGCAAATGAAAGGATGCTCTGTGAAACATAGCTTAAATTAGAGCAGTGCAACCACGATCCATTACTAGCGTGACACGCGAGGTAAGACACAGGGCTGGGGGGAGGAGAGGTTTGCTCCAACAGTGATCTGCTCCATCACCCTGGTCATGCGACACCTTTCTGTTGGGTCTCCACAGGTTGACCCCACATCTGACTTGCCGACTCAGACGGCAGGTTGCCCAGCGCAAGGCATGCAGAAGAGTGCCTAGAAAAACGCAGCCCCAGTCTCAGCGGGGATTGTAAGAGGCTGCTGTAATAGCTGCACCACGACACCAGAAAGTGGACTGAGAAGAGAGAGTATTGGTACACAGCTGGCTGTTACCAGACATCACAATCTAGCTACTTTTTTTTTTTTAGTAGATTGAATAAGGCAATTATCTCAGGATAATGTATTTGTAACTTACAAGATCATATCCCAGTACTTAAACTGATTGTTGACGTAACTGATTAACAAAATTAAATCCTTTGTAACATAGTATTATTTAAAAATATCTGTTAAATTCTCCAAAGCTCTCCATCCATAGATACAAAAACTATTTCTCTGGGCAAGAAACCAGCCTGGTTAAAAGATAACGTGAAAGCAGTAAATATGTAAATGAATTTTTTTTTTTTTTTTTTTAAATAAAGAAGTAATCAAATAGTGCTAAAACCTAAAGACGTATAGGTAAGCACGCTGGCAAAATAATCAGTACTTATTTAAAAATAACTGTTTTTTTTCTCAAATGTATTGGGAAAAAGAAAAACCTCATGTGACACGTAAGTCTTAGGAGTGTTGAAAAGCCCAGCTATTCAATACCCATTTCTGATACATATTTGGAAGGAAGAAAGTGGTTGTATTTTTTCTGCTTGATGCAGAAAGCCTGGAATGAAGATAAAGCAGCATTTCTAAAAGAAAATATTTTCAAACCAGCCATAGGAGGAATTTGAAATGAATTATTTGGGAAACACTTTGAAACTAGTGTTATTATACAACAGATTTTGAAATATGAAGGAAATACCAAAAAAACTAGACACTTGTAGTGTTATTTGACTAACAGAAAAGAATGACAGTTTCTGAAAAATCAGTGTATATAGTTCCTAGGTAAAACAATGTAACGGTTAATTCACATGTCTTCACATGGAATTGGAGACCAGGAAAAGATGTCAGGAAGCATACTTTCATGGTACTTAGGCCTTCTTGAATAAACCTCAAAAAAAACAGATCACCTTTGCTGACTGCATTACTGTTAACTTCTTCAGACTAATCAATTACACGGCTTTTAAACCCATTAACCTACTCCCTTTTTTCCTCCATACAGTGCACACTTTGACTTTAACTATGTTGTGGCCAGATTTCAAGTTTCATGAAAGGATGCTCTTCTTAGTAGCTGATTCTGTAAAGGATTGCTACCTCACCTATTTTTAGCCATATTTTTTTAATTGCAACTGAAAACCAAAATAAAGTGGAACAGAAAACTATATATATTTCTACGTAAAAACACTACCACCACCTTTCAGGAACTGTGCCTTTTCCCCCCACATTCAGCACACCATTGACCATCATGTTTATGATGGAAAAAAGACTCCCAGGTCAAGCAAGTGCTTTTATTTTCTCTGCAGAACAGAGGAGAAAGAGGCAAAGTTCAACTGTTTTGATAGGCCTATGCACGTCTTTGAGTCTCAGCCTGGCCGTATGGCCTCTGCCATTCTTTTAGTGGCACTTGCTTTCCTCTGGAGGAAACACTTTACCAAGATAAACATTTTGACCAAATAAAGCCTTGGGATTGCTACAGGGTACGCAGGTGGAACGCAGTGACTGGTGGTATACAGGACTGGGTGATTTAATGCCCCCTCTGGATAAACTCTGCTAAGTGATCTCATGTGCACCATTCCTGCAGGATCAGTGTAGCTGCTGCTGGGCTCTCCCTCCCAACTGCCTGGCCACCATCTTCCCCTGACATCAGGTCTATGGGGACAACTTGCCCTCCCAGGGCCAGCCCTTCCCAAGAGGCCACAGCTGATGGCTCCAGAGACTATTTCAAATCCACATTTTTCCCATCAGTCCTTCCTCTAGGGGTCTGTATCTTGCCTTGTCCCACAAGTCAGCTACATGCTGGATCCCTCACGAGCATTGAGGACAACACAGCAGGTAGTGAGCATAATATTGTGTGTTACTTCTTTGCATACACCAAGTCACTTCTTTACATCATACATTGTTTTCTTGTCTTGGCTGTCACTCAATATCCAAATGGTTTCTTCTTTTTTTCCCCTATGATAGGAACCATGTGCAAACATCAGTTATTACCAGCATACATTCAAAATCTGTCACGTAACTCTAAATTTCATACATTTCTGCAAATGCACCACCATATAATAATACAGGCATTTTACCTACACTTTGATTAGTCTTCTAATGGTTTACTGACATCCTGCTGCTTAGTCTGTGTCCTAACCACTTAGAAATTACAATATTAAATTCCTCATTAGTCCTGTCATACAACTACAATAAATAGACTTCCCATTTTGAAGTCCTCACATATTGCTTAGATTACAGTTTAGAATATGGCATTATTGCTCAGATGGGGAGCCGAGACATTAACATATATACAGCAACTGTTTCTGTTAACTGACAGCCTTGAGCTTCCTTCCAGCTTTGTAGCACAGCCCTCACCCCACCAAGCACAGCTCACTTTTCTGCTCAGTCACAATTTTCTCCTCGCCCTGCCTACTTATCTCACTTCCATCCTTTCTTGCCTAATCACTAGCGGCTTCCTATCCTCTTGTCTCCTCCTGTCTGCATAGGGTCCTAGTTCTGATCTCACCATCCTCTCACTTTCTTCTTCAGACACTTCCCTCTCTCAGAGCTCCTTCTCTTTCTCCTTTAATTAATTCACTGTACCCTGCTGGCTCCCTCTCACACATCCTCAATCTCCACCCTCCCAGACTAATAGCCTTTCTGATTTCCATTTTCCCTTTCTAAGTGTAGCATTAGCCTTTTCCATCACCCCTCTGCTCCCTTGTCCCACTTTCTTCTCCCTTCAGCCCTCACTCTCACTCTCCTTGCTCAGTCTTTCCCGATACATTTTTCACCTTCTCTCCATTTTGGACACAGCCACAATGACTTCCTGATCCTCTCAGCTTCCTACAGCTCCCTGCCTTGAACCCCTCATTTCAAAGTCTTATTTGATGGCTTCGAAGTATTGAGATACGGCACCACCAGGAAACACTTGACGAGATTACTGGTGACAGTTCCTCTGATGAGTTTCACACCGGTCTCAAGCATCCAGGAACATCCATTAGAGAAGCTTAATTTTTACACTACTGCAACTAGGCTTGAACAGGCTCATTAGCTCTAACGGTATGGCCTGTCAGAGGACTATCTCTCAGACACAGTGGTTTTGTAGAGGAACACTGCAGAAACCCTTATTTGTTTAAGAAAAGGCATTGCTTAATACAGGACTCCCAGAATCATAGGCAATGTACCAGTTCCTCACTTTCTTAAAAATTAAAATGGTTTTGGTAAAGTTTTACTTGTCTTCTTGCTCAAGGTGTAAAAAAGTCCACATTGCACATTAAATTTCAGACCAAAATGGCTCAAGTTGGGTAGAGTTGCTGTAAAAGAGTTGGGTAGCCCCAAGTGCAATTAATCGAGAGGTGCAAGCAGCCTTGCCCACGCAGCGCTTGCAGGCAGACCAGCCTCTGCAGATAACAAAGATCTAACTTTCAGAGCTTTCAGTTTATCACTCTGTAGACTTTTTACTGCCCTCTAACTGACATTAGAGGAAATTTTCCTCAGAATCTTCACCCCTGATTTTCTGTAAAGATATTATTTTTTGTTGTACACACAGAGATACAAGATGCGCATTATTCCTCTAGCCACAGTGAAGCCAGTCAGATTAACACTCAAGTTAAATGAAAGCAAAGAGAAATTAACCAAAAAAATTATTATTACACAATGGTTATTTGAGCTTCTGCAAAGCTTGAAGTAATTTCACTTTCCTATTTACAAATCTGGAAGGGATCTCAAAATTTGTTATAAACTATGTAAACAAGAGCACTATCCTGCACAATCATAAACTTGGACTTCTCCAAAGTATTTGGGATCGTCTCTTTCCCACACTTGACAGAAAGCACTTGGTACAAGAGATCTTGGCCTTGAAAACAGCTGTCGCATGCATGCAACACCAGAAGGGCTAACAGGTTTCAGATGGTTTGAAGAAAGTTTTCCTTGGCATTTTGAAGTGAGGATAATGGAAGGAAAAAAAATGCATGAGGGGACTAACAGAAAGAGGAGGGAAGGGAAACTAGACACAAGCAGAAATAGGATTAGCAAAATTCAGGCAGGGTCACAGAGCATACATGGTTAAAAAAGTAACCCTCGCAACTGTTTTCCATGAGGAGCCTGCCACAACCCTTCTGGAATTCACTTTGAATAGTTTTAGATTAGTTCTGTTTTTCTTAATGATTGATAAACAAATTGTTTGCAGGTCTGTCACTTAGCCAAAGTCCAGAAGGACGAAATAGTTTTTGTCCCCAGAAAGATAATCAGAGTGACTCTAAAGACACAAAAGTGCACTACGATTGTTACAGTGATTACAGCTGATTATTGTACTAGGAGAGAAGAGGTGGCAGCCAGTGCAGTGCCAGTGACAGGCCCAAGCAACCTGCTAGCTTCGCGAGGCCAGGAGCCACCAAGGCAGATGTTTGTCCTGGCTACCCATTCAATGCTGCCAGTTCCACAACCAGAGTGAAATTTACTTTTCTTCACATTACAATTGATGCTGATGCACTGGCAAAACCTGTGGTATAGATGCTGCTTTGTTTTCAAAGAAACCCTCTACCTGGTCTAGTATATTCCACATGGGACAGTAGTCAGGCAGTTGCTGAGAGTTGCTGGTGCACAAAAAGCTACATAGTTTGATTATTTGGATTAGTTTGATTTTTTGGAAGGAAAGGTTTTTATATCAAAAGATTTAATGAAGAATCTGAAGGAAGAGTAAAATAAAAGAGCTACTGGAGTTATTTGTGTGCAGCTTTAGTTGTTGAATGGAAAACTAAGCAGATGTAGATTGAATTGATATGGGTGGGTTAGGCAAGAGTAGTTTTTGTACTATAGATATTTCTCATTTTACTTTTTAAGAATTAGGAGCATCTGTGAGTTGTAGAAATTAAAACAAAACAAAACACAAAACTGTTCAGCTGAACTTCTAGCAGTCCATGAACAACAAACTCAATTTCTAAGCACAATTTCTGCTTCAATTTCTACTTGCTTCAGGAGTGTTTGTTTTAATATCAGCTAGCCTAAAGACTTGAGCAAAGCTTAGATCTATTGCGTGGATGAAATCAGCCAATTTGTAGATATTGTTACAATTCAGATTGCAGGCTAAAACTCTGAAAGGGAGTGAAGCTATGAACTGTGCACTGCACAAGGTTAGAAGTGGCACTGGACGGGAACTCATTTTGGTGCAAAATAAAGTACTGACAGGTGACAGAGACTCCGGGCATGCACGTGCTTTAATCTATGGCTGTGCTGTTTCTCTCTTCAACAAATCTAGATGAGCTATGTGGTTTTCTTGTAAGTGCTGTAATACGCTGTATATGATGAGCCAATAAACACCTAGCAAAGTAATGGTCATCATAACTATTAGTAGTCATTCACTGTCCTCATTTGCTATGTTATTTTGCAATAAGATTTAATAGATTTTGATAGGTTTTATAAATTCCACAGCTGAGATGAATTTAACCCAGCAGAAATTATGCCAATAATAATTTGCACATCTTGCACGAATGTTTCAACATTTTACTGTTTTGATATAAAAAGCAGTAATATGAAAGGCTTAATTTGTTTGAAATCCTTTAGCTTTCATTCTGCATACCTTGAAGTACCAGCTTTAAATACTGGATTATTTCTCATGGATAACACAGATGCATATGAAGCTCACAGGCTTGATAAGATCTCATTATCATAGCCTACTTAATTCCAAATACATTAATATCACTGTTTTTTCATGCTTGCAGCTCCCATATTAGGTATTCCTCCAAAACATAATAGAACTGCTTAGAGTTTTTCCACGGATTTAACTAGGCTTTGCAACTGTGAAAATAGATATAAGTAGAGCTCCATTTCCCAAACTCCTAACGCAGGTGGTATCTCTTACAAATCTTATGTTAAACAGCATAGTATGCACATGTAAACCCAAAAAGGTTTAATTTAAAAGCAGGAGAGAGAGCAAGCTTTTGTTCACACAGAAGGCAGCAGAATTCAACCTTAGGCTCCCATTAGTTTAATAAAATAGTTGTTATTGCAAAGGGTAGTAATTTCATCTACTAAATCAATAAAACATTATTTTAATATTGACAATGAAACAAAAAAAATTTATATTAAAAATTACAACTAAAGAAAGTGATAATCATTAGGAAACCAAACTTATAGATCAATATCAGCAGCTCCACAGGGACAGATTTACACAAGTTGAAAGCAGCACTTGTAAACAGGGTACTCAAATTAAATTAAGAAAACATTACTAAATTAAGAAGAAGGTCAGGTGTAACTCCCACCACACAGAAGGGATTTTCATATGAAGGAAAAAAATCTAATTCAGTCTCCATCTTGCATGCCATACTGCCTTTCATGCTGAATCAGACGGCAAAAATTCCTGTTACCTGAACACAATCCACTTTTTGAGAACTACCAATTCTAGTAGCACTGCACAGTATCACTACAAACTACTGAACCGAGTCTAAAATGTGGATTTCAAGGCATCTGAAACAAGCCGGTTCTATGTGTACCTTCATTAAATATTTACAGCAAGTATTTATGCAATGCTTAAGCTGTTTCTCATTTTTTAATTTCAGCTCACAACTATTAATAGTAATTCCAAAAGCATTAAGTACAAATATATTTGATCCTTACACGTAGCTAGTAACCTTGACAGACTGCATTACACTTCAATTCTATCAAAGAATAATTGGCATGAAGAACTGTAAAATAACACTGAGATATCATAGTTTAAAAAAAAAAAAATAAATCCACTACTGAAGTTTATCAGCTATCTGCTTTGCCATGTTCAAAACGAGAAAAATAGCCGGATACACTTACCCTTGGTACCAATAAGCAAGAACATATAGAAGCAGCAGTCGGATGTCATATCTGTCCTTCAGCAATTCAATGAATAAAGTCAGTGAACGTTGTCCCTTAAATCGCACGCCAGCCAGCGCGCTGCTGGTACGGTCTGCTTCTGACAGCCTTCAGCAGAGCATGAAGCAGGCTCCCCTCTCTCCCCTGCCTTCCTCCCTTATTCTCCTTTGCGCTAGGTCTCCCTCTCTCCCCCCTCCTGGCACACGCACATGAAAGTTTCCAGGATCACACCGGCTCCTCAAGCTTTCCCTTACAGGATGGGGTCGGGTCTGCTCTGCGGCAGGCGAAGGCTGGGCTCTGTGCGTGGACACGGGTCTGCCCCAAGGAAAGCTGCTGCTGCACAGAACACAGCCAGGTCCAGAGAATCGTCATCGATAGTCCAATTACTACCCCCCCCCCTTTTNTCCCAATACCTCCCCCCCCCCTTTTTTTTTTTTTTTTTTTGTCGCAATACAGCGTATTGCGAGGCCTGAAAAATACAGTTTTATTTAGGCAAATCTGTTTGAAACCAAACATTTGCTATAGTTTAGATAAAAACTGGTGGTTTCTCAAGTAAGGGGAAGTGCAATTTATAAACACAGTCCCTTTGTAGCAATCTGGTCACTCACTGAAATACAGAAAAACGCACAATGTAATTTATTTCCAATAACAGCATGTCACTATTTTTACACATTAACCACTCTTCATGACTAATGCTAAAGAAAACAACATGAAAGAGAAAAGAGGGATGTTTGGAAACATAGACCGTATGGGAATAAGATTTTTCACAGATTTCCTCCTTATTTAAATACTTTGAGACATTCCTGTCTGGTCCTTGACTTTACTGTTGCCAGTAGATCATGGTATACTCCATCGCGTACAGCCACATGGTTAAAAGTCTTTTTTACGATGTGAAGGGTAACACTCACCAACACAGCAAGATATATTTCAAAATGAGTCAGTCAGCTGAGACGAACTTCAGTGAGGTGCTGAATTTTATCTGCCCTCAAAGAGATTAAGATTTTTTTTAATAACTTTTATTTAAAAAAAAAAAAAAAAAGTTGATAGATTCAACAGCATGCCAGGATGACAAGGGTCAGGAAGCACTGGTAACATGCCAGCAGCTACATCACATACCTAAGGAAGGAAGCTTCTCAGACTAAGGAAAGATGTGCATGCATGGACACATACATGAAATGGTGAATTTAAAGAATGGGAAAAATCTATAGTCAAAAGCAAAGTCCACA
The DNA here is from genome assembly GCA_013398815.1 of Ibidorhyncha struthersii. Lineage (NCBI taxonomy): Eukaryota > Metazoa > Chordata > Aves > Charadriiformes > Charadriidae > Ibidorhyncha > Ibidorhyncha struthersii. Next base: position 480,238 of record VZSZ01007380.1, on the reverse strand, counting down.
TTGCTGCTATGGCCAGGTTTTCTATAAAACAGATACTATGAACTGCCAGTCTCTTGATTTCTAATAAAAAGAATACAAAATATAGAAGTGGTTAAAACAAAAGGTTCTTGTCTACAGAAACCCCAAGAAGCATGTTGGCATCTACTGTACCAACACCAGTACTAGGTAGTGTACAGGTGAAAATAGATTAAATTGATTAGGGACTTTTTTTTTTTTTTTTAATAAGGTGGGGCTAGTTTTGGAGCACATCAAGTAAAACCACTTGCCTCAAACAACTATTCAAGAGTTAAGGTAACACCTAGATACCCTAGGGCTTCCAAGGTGGGGAAAATAAGAGGAAGAAACTGACCCAAGAGTGTGAAGAATAAGAGAAATACACTTTGAAGGAAAATTAAAATAGAAGTTCTACCTCTTTACTGCAGGATGAGACAGAACTGATGTTCTAGAGAAGGGTTTTTTTCTTAGTGTAGTTTCCACTCTGGCTTTTCTTATGAGTGGTACATACCACCCACATACATTTTCTGAAGCTCTGCCCCAATGGGACTTGTCACTTTCCAGCCTTCCTTTTTTTCAAGGACCTTTATCAAGGATACTCATTAAAGTTAATTTTGCTGCAAACTCTTGCTCTATGGAAATCCACTGAGATCTTCCCTCTTCTAAATTTCTTATACATTCATAATAATACATAAAGAAGCAGCAGCACTTTCCAACCCATTCTCTCAGCATAATTACATTTAAACCAAGAAGCTAGAGTTACAAACATGCACATTGCTGAACTCTGGAATGCAGACCAGTAAAAGGAGGAGAGGCAAGCTCATTATTAGAACAAAACATTAAATAGGACACGACTAGCTTTTGAAAAATAGCTTTGGCTTACCTTACTTGAAAGCATTTTTATTTCTTCTTTAAAGAAACGCTTCTGTGCATTAGAAAGGCAATAAATACTTCCCTCCTGCCTAAAACATAAAAAACTTACGACACTTTGGTGTTTTAGAACTCTATTTTCAAGAAAGCAACAGGCTGTACATGCTAGATCCTTACAGAGCAAAGAAATAACACATCATAATTACACCTTTGTTTCAAACAACTTTGAGAAGATACTCAATTTCATTAGGACGGTCAGTATTTTCTTGTATTTCTACTTACAGCAACTCTACAATTGAAATTCCAAAAGCATCACAGAAAACTGTAGTATGGGTTATGATGCAGATGTTTAACTCTGAAGTCCAAGAAATAAGAAGGTTAATCAGAATTCACTGGAATAAAATAGGTTACTGACAAACGCTTGCAATTTGACTTTCTGTCTTCACAGCTATCTGGCACTGGTCTAAAGAGTATCTTAAATTGCAGAGTTTTAAAACTGTAGGAACCTACTTGTCAGATCTGTGGGGGGCACCCCCACGCCCCAAACCATTCAACCAACATTGTGCCACTCACACCACAAACTAACAGAAGACATTAATGAACTGTTCCACTAAATCCAAATAATTATAGCTTTTACGTTATTGAGAAGAGACACCTCAAGTTTCTATTTCAAAGTATTAGAAAATAAATTAAGTATACAGGGCTCAAAATTAAATAATGGTAATGATGATAAGTGTTGCTAGTGAAGTTCTAGCGCCCTGTAGTCTTTTTTTTCTAAAGTTCACATTAGGTGCTATGTAGAAGGGATTTCGTAGAAGTAAAAAAATCATAGTTGTATGCATCACCATTGTAAGTGTCACCATTAAAAATAAAAATACACTAAGCTGTAAATCATTACTATTGTAGAAATAAGTTAGAATTCCTTCTCAGCTTGAAGCAAAAGGTTTACTTGCCCACAGGTTGCAGCTACTCCCTTGGAGTATATTTGACCTCAAGCCCCGACTCTAGCATGCCCAATGTTGCGGCTGATGAGCTTCAAGTAGATTCAGTATAGGTGGGAGCAAATATATCTCTACGTTTTAGTCTACATGGGGCAAACAGATGCATACAAACTCTGTCTGTCATGCTGCTCCAAGTGCTGAGTAGTATGGGTGTCAGAAATTTCCCTGCTCTTTCCTAACTTGGGAATTTTCCTTGGTTTAATTAAGAATAGCTTCAAGGATGTTTTATGTCGTGTATCAAATCAAAGACCCACAAGACAATAGGTATGTCAATGGTGATTTTATAACTAAGAGCTGCTCATTAAACAAAGCTGAAAATACTGACTAAATTGTCAGCTGTTTTGCTAACCTAGTGAAACACAAGAAATGCAGAATGAAGCACTGAGAATAAAACTGGGCCTACGTTGCCACCAACAGTCATGAAGACTATATAGTTTACTTTTAGAAATGATACCCCAATAATGAACCTTTTGCTTTCCCAGACATTTGATGGCCAAACTTTTAGGTTTTGTATTATAGCAACATGAATAATTAATGTAAAGATAAGGTTTCAGAACATAGCATTTAAAACGTAAATCCTCCATTATGTACATCAGTCCTACAACCCAAAAGATTTAACTGCGCAAATGAACATAATTGCCTTAATTATATTTAATTTATATTGCTTTCAAAACTCTGTCGGTCTGCTTTGCAGCCAGTGCAACTGAGAATAAATCATTTATATTTTACAGGGCAACTGTTGGAGGATATATTCCTTATTTAACACCTACATCCAGGTTCCCTGAGTTGGGAGCAAAGCAAACTAAAGGACCTCTTAGGAAAAGTACAAGAATATCTAAGCAGTCCAAGCACAGAAAGTTAAGAAAAGACCTCACCTCCAGCAGCTCTTTCCAGCAGTAAACTGTACTGCGGTATCTATACTTATCTATCTATCTCATACACTTGTGACTCGACCAGTATTGTAAGAATGTATTATCTTTTCATGAAGATTACTCTTCCCCATCGCACAATTGCAGAGATTTAATAGGAGTTACCTTGCCAAACCTGAAGAGCCTGGACCACCTGGCCTAACAGGCCAAGCAAACTGCACAGGCACCTTTGCTGCAGGGCCCCCTGACTTCTCTCTCCCCTCTCCAGACCCTCTTTATCAGCACAGCTGCAGCTGAGCTGGGATTACTGACGTCTGCATCTGGAGAAAGGGGAGAGACTTTCCTCTGCTGGAAAAAGTACTTGAGCTACACGTTCTCTCCTGAAGGGCTTTATTATAGGGACAGTAGAGAAGTTTTTTTTCCGTACTTATGTATATCTAACAAGTGTCTTGAAACTAGTTCTTTCTACCAACCTTATTTTAAGCTAAAGCAATTGTACAAAGTTTGGCTCTAGTGCCAGCTCCCTGCTGCAGAGCAATCCTAACTCCCTTGCTAGGTCAGTGGCTGTAGCTATGGAGGGGAACACAGACAATAAGTTTCAGCTTGCCACAGGACAAAGTCAGATGGAAGAGGAGGAAGGATTCAGGGATGACTGTTTGTCCCTTCCACGTCTTTTGTGATTTGTAAATGGGAGAGTAGGTTGGCTGTAGACAATGGTGTACAAGCACCAGTATCTAGCTAGCTCTGAGCTCATTGGAATGCTTTCCTTTCTTCTGCAAAAGGTAGTCTCTGCTGCTGGGTGGTTGGGAGTCCCTGTCCAGCTGTCCTTCTATAGCTGGTATGGGGGAAGGCATTCATTCAGAGCAAAATTACTTACTGCCTCCCTAATTTTCCCCAGTTTTCTCCAGATGTCCATTCTAGCTGGGTGTTTTGACTAAATCGAATAAAAGCTCACCGACGTGCCTGACTCAAAGCTGCCGCTGGAATGTGGAAAGTACATTATCCTCAATGCACTCTAGGAGCCTCCTGGATGGCTTACGGCTTGCTTACTCATCCGTGCCTCTGCATGTGAACCCACAAAGTTCCCTGCAAGGTATAAAATGAATTGAGGAAATATTTAACCGAGATTCAAGAAAAGGAACAGCCAATTAGACATGTAGGATAAACACGTGCTACAGTGAAAAAAAAAAGAATAAAACCAACCCCCCCAAAAACTCATAAGAAGTGAGAAGGAAGAGGAGGAAAGTTAGAGTATGAGGAAGCAGAGCTTATTAAAGGGCAAATATATAATAAGAGAAGACACTATCAAAAGTATGCACCACCGAAATGAATAATGCATTTGAGAGATTATTTCTAGGAATACCCATACCTGCCGTTTGCCACTGCATTGTTGTGAAGAAAATAAACTCTGTAAAATGAACCTGCCTTTTGTGAAGTAGGTATGATTTCCAATCTGGCGGCTTTTATGTAACACCTTAATTTACAATTCTAATTCTGTATTTCTGCAACAGCATACAGAAAATAGAACAGAAAGAGCAGAAGGGAGATGTGAAATTCAGAAATGCCAGGGTCGTCACTATACAATTACAAGTGCCCAGTAAAATAACATCCTCCTAATGTTAGTAGGTATCCAGGACCTAAATTCAGTGGGGCTTTGAGTTCATCGTTTGGGGTGCTATTTAGATTTGTTCTTTAACACAGATACACATTTGATGCAATCAGCAAAGAAAGTATAGCATTTAGCTGTATCTAATACTGCAGCTTTTGAGAAATGTAAACAGAAAATTGCTTGACGGAGCTAAGAAAGATGTTGGGTTTGGGAACAGCTGATAGACTGTGGGAAGGAGCTTATATTAACAGAGATTTTTTTTATTTAGGTGAGCTCTTCTTCCTTTCCTCCAACTAAATTGTGCATGAAAAAAATCCAAATTTCTATGAGCCGCTTGAGCCAAAATGAGGACTTGATTTCAATATTAATCATACCGTTCTAAAGCACTGGGAGTGATACAAGTGGAGAAAACTTTTTCAAAGTAACCGTGCAGAATGCGTGGCTAAGCCATAGGAGGTTATGACCTCCAGCTTTTTTCTGTTTGTTTTCTGATTTTATTTTGAAATATAGCTGAAACTGCTAGGTTTGCAAGACTGACTAATAGTTTTACAAAATCAACATTTCAAGTAAAAATATTTGGTATTTTCCCCAACTGTTTGGCTGACTAACGCTGTACAAAACTTGATTCCCCTGGATGATATTTTTTTCTAATTATCTTGAATGTTCTAATACCATTAAGAATATAATCTTAATGGATAATGAGATAACGCATTTAACCTGGTTTTCTGTTTTATCCCAGGATGATTTCCATGTTAATTCTAGAAAATATCCTTGTGGTAGGGATAATAAGACAAAATTCCTAGACAAATGCAGAAACCACTAGCATTGTAGTGGCATGCTATGTCTTGTGCTCTCTTTCTGGCTCAGTCTGGGATTATTTTTTGTTCAGGAATGTAGGTTCAATAAATGAAACAGTTCATTCTCATCCCCTTTATCCCTTGTGCGCGCCTCTAAGATATGAGAGAATTCAATGAAAACTTCCTTGTCCTGCTCAGAAGCTTTAAACTTTGGGCTGTGACATGAAAGGAGGCAATATGATCATTACTGGTTGGTGCTGACACACACTTATGTTAAAGGAAACAGCAGGGACCTTCATTATGCTTTGTATGGAGCCTGACGCTATTTTGCTGTATAGGTGTGCTCTGAAATTAAGTCTTCAGAGGGCTCAGGCAGATGAATACCTAGTTTCAGGACCCTGTTGTAGTAAGATGAAATGAAACTTGCAGGTGCTTTAACCTGAAGATAACAAACTGTGTCTCCAGTGGCCTGGAAGCAGCAATTTAGCAATGAATTTTACTTGTATAGATGGTATGTGATTTCAACAGTCTGATGCTCTTTTTAGCTTCAGCCCTTGTTGCTTGCTTAAAAGATGTCGTATGTTTCTACAGGTTTCGATCTCGCACAATTTAGTGCACTCTTTTTGATTATCTACGTTTCTACCCATCGGCTTTTATCTGCAGACCTCTGAGGAAAGACAAATTAACAGTTATTATTCCTTTTTGGACTTTGTAATTGCCCAAAATGTTAAAACAAATAGATAGGAACTGATGGGTAGAATTCTAAGAAGCAACAATTACGTATTTCTGATCTATGCCTGCTTTTTCCAGGCATCATTTAAATGCCTTGGTAGTAGCGTTGGCTTCCTACAGATCTGTATTTCTCTATCAATATATAAAGCCTTTAAATTTTTATTATAAAATATGAATCAATAATGGTGTGCTGAAGTAGTTTTAGCATAAATAATTGAATTCCAATGTTATAAAGTATAAATCCAAAACCCTAAGCAGAAGGCATTCAGTGTAAGGAGCATCCCGCGATCAGCACAGCTAGAGGTACGCTGGCGCCCTGCCAGAGCAAGGTGGGAAATTTGCAACTGCTTTAAAAAGTATTTGTAACCTGCCACCTAAAAATGTGGTAGGAATCCATACGAACACATACCAGGTTTTAAAAACAGATAGCCAGATTTTAATAACGTTGTAACAGAAAACAGTTATACTTTGTTTGAAGTGTAAAACTAGTCAGGCTTTCGGGATGTTTTCCCAAGGCCACAGTACAACAATGATCACCCTGCCTGGCTGGTTGCCATCCCTGGAGGTATTTAAAAGATGGGTAGACGTGGTGCTGAGGGACATGGTGTAGTGGTGATTTTGGCAGTGTTAGGCAGATGGTTGGACTTGATGATCTTAATGGTCTCTTCCAACCTAGATGATTCTATGATTCTATACCCCAAGAACAGTTGTAATCCAGTGAAACACAGAAACAACGAAGAGGAGAGAATAACACTTTTTCACCTGCCAAAAGACAGATTTCTAAGGGAAAGGTTTTAAGTAGTTCTTCTTGTGTGATGATTAATTTATTCCTACCTGACCTTTAGTATAAAATTGTTCCATTATTTTACTTCTTTTCAGAACAGAAGAGGTTGGAAAACAAGTAAGAAATGATTAAACAGTGAAGTTAATTTTCAGAATAATATGAAATATATTTTCATGTTCTGAGCAAAAGTTCATTATTTCCCCCCCGATATTTTAGCCTGCATTTAGTTTAATCCTTTAGTCTCCTTTTGGAGTGGTCATAATGACTGATTAAGAAAGTTCTTGCATGGACTGGGCGACATGAAGAAATCTGAAAGAAGTAATAATTGGAATGACTTTAATTAATTTCTTCTCCCCATCTTGAGCAGCTGACCAGTTATTAATGATTCTATTTCCCAGTACAGATAGAGCAATCCTTCTCTGAGATATCTGCAAGTGTTGCACTGATAATCTAATCTATTATCTGATTCTAGGAATGCAGGCAGCACTTGGAAGTGGCCCTTAATAAACTACAAACTGTTATAGCATTATCTTTGCAGTTAATAATAATAATGATAATGTCTCCATCCTAGAGCTGGGGATGTGACTTGACTTAAGTTCACTCATCTTGCAGTCTTACGAAGCTTATTACTTTGAAAGGAGACAGCCTAAGACACAGTGTTATTGTGGTAGAAATGCACTGGTATTGGACACCAGTCAGTCCCGTATTACTGTCTGGCTCACACTTGTAATTCCTTTCTGTCTTTAATTTTGGAAATAGTTCCCTATCCCCTATATATATATATACCTTTACAAATACTTTCCTGTTACTGAAGCATCTTTCCCGTTTAGTTCAGTTCACATGATTTTAGCCATGTGTATCACTGCATGCACTTTTTAAACGTTGCAACTTTGCTGCAATGACGCACAGTTTTTCCTTTGGGGCAAATTTTCCTCTCCTGTTTATTTCTTTATGAGGTGAAAGAAAAAATATCAAAAAATACTTTGACAAAGTATTCGCCACCTCTAGGCAGTCATTGTTCTCTGCATGCTTGTTACATGTGCTCTAATGTTATTGCTTCTTTAAAGCATCCGCATGTAATTTAGCAAAGACAAAAATGGCCTGAAACTTTTGACATGTTTGGAGAAAACACAGCTGCAGGGAAGCTTTGGCTTGAAAAGCTGGTGCAGTACGAAATAAAAATAGCAGCCTTCAAAAAGCAGACTTCATAAATCAGAGGTTTCATAGGTGAACTCTTCTGGGATCCTGATTTAAAAAAAAAAAAAAGGCTGAAGAAATCTGGCAGCTCCTTAGAGATGCAGTACTTAGAATGAAAGTGTAAACGACACTGCTGGTTTTGGCTGGGACAGAGTTAATTTTCTTCACAGTAGCTGGTAAGGGGCTATGTTTTGGATTTGTGCTGAAAACAGTGTTGATAACACAGGGATGTTTTCATTAATGCTGAGCAGTGCTTACACAGAGTCCAGGCCTTTTCTGCTGCTCACACCACCCCGCCAGCGGGGCTGGGGGTGCACAAGTTGTGAGGGGACACGGCTGGGACAGCTGACCCCAACAGACCAAAGGGATGTTCCATGCTATACGACGTCATGCTCCGCATATAAAGCTGGGGGAAAAAGAAGGAAGTGGGGGACATTCGGAGTTACGCTGTTTATCTTCCCAAATAACCGTTATGCGTGACAGAGCCCCGCTTTCCAGGGCTGAACACCTGCCTGCCCATGGGAAGTGCTGTATGAATTCCTTGTTCGGCTTTGCCTGCATGCACGGCTTTTGCTTTACTTATTAAACTGTCTTTATCTCAACTCACGAGTTTTCTTATTTTTACTTTTCTGATTCTCTCCCCATCCCACCGGGGGGAGGATGGGGGTGGGGGGTGAGCAAGCGGCTGCGTGGAGCTTATTTGCTGGCTGGGGTTAAACCACGACAGGACTGCACTGGAAATGGAAAGGAAATCAGAGTCCTGAAGAAGAGTACAAGGGTAGAGATCAGGCATGCGGGCCCAAATCAGATAACCAAAAGGACAAAATGAGGTGCAACTAACAAGGGACATTAAGAAGAACAAGAAATTGTTGGACATATAATTTAAAAAGAAAGGACAGGGTTGGAACGGTACTTACTGATAAAGACATTGTGAAGGTTATGCAGTGTAATTGCATTTTAAAATGCTTAATGCTCTATATATCTTGGATGTTTTCACTCAAAATTCAAGGTGATCACGTGGCCATCATAAGAATAGCAGAAAAGGGCAAGAAGGTAAAGAACATTTTGGGGTATATGTAAATAAGTCGAATAACTTCCTACTATCCTGGCCGATGATCTTCACCCTAAAGTGCCTTGAACGCCTGGATAAGTCAATTAGAAAGGTTAGTGGTTAACTTTGTGAACAGGCAAGGGCATGAATACTTCATCTACTTTTCTGATGGTTTTTATAAATTAAATTTGTGGTAGCGGGAGTTAAAAACTAGGGAAATATGCTAAGAACATACTAAAAAATAATAGAAGAGCTTTACTGAGTCATTCTCTTTAGTTTATCAAAGCAGAGATCAAAAGGTAACTTGATTATGGTATATAAACACTTCCCTGCAGAGTTACATTTTCTGGGTACTAATAGGATATTTAATATAACAGAGAAGGATGTAGTATTAAGCAGCAGTTAAGAGCTGAAAGCCAGACAAGTAAAAACCAGAAATAATGCATGGCTTTCTAATAATGAGGATAATTAATCAGTGGACTAAGTGATCACAGAAAGCACTATACAAACCATGTTTTAGTCAACACACATATAATTTGGGCTCATTTGGGTGAAATTTCTGTAGAATTATGTGTGCCATAGTCCCTCTTCCCTACACCTATTGCTTGCGGACTTAAAACCTATGAAATTCTTCTCATTTATCCCCATGGCCAACAATGGTATAAATATGCTTTTTTGTTTGGGACCGTGATGCCATGCAGGAGCCCTAGATTACATCTCAGAATAGAGAATACACATTTGTTACTTATTACCTGATCAGAGTTTGATCACTTTCCAGCTAAGACATGGGTGTATTATGTGGATTATAATGGGTTTATAAAAGCCTGAAATGTCATTTGTCAAGTGGAAATATACAGTTGTGGCATGGCAGATTCCATAATATAGAATCACATTCATCCACAAACGTTGTGTAGATGCCACAGAGAATTTGGAAAAAGTCTGCTCCTTTATTTCAAAGAATGAAAACATAATAATGCTACCACAAAGAACTCTGTGGCTTTTTAGTGTGGACTTTTAAAGTCCTTTTCAGCAAAAGACCAACCCAATATGTGAAATGGCAAGTCTCATAATACAACAAGCTAAAGTTTAGTATGGTCCACATAACAGCTTAGTGGGTATTGTTACTCAATACTTCAAAAGACTTGTCAATTAAAAGTGTGAATAAGAGATGAAGAAAAGATAGGGGCATCTTCAGGTGTGAATGTGTAATTTATTTGGAGCCAGCAGGCAAGGCCAGTGTAAAAATAGAACAAACAACAGTAATCATGTCAATAGTGCTATTGAAAGTTTGCTTTGAAGCAGAACTTACCATTATCTGACAATCCCTATTAACCAAACCACTGAGGCAGCAAGAGGTCTCCTTTCCATTGTACATACCTCAAAGACTTAAGTATAAAGGTTGTGCTATGACACCATGATGAAGGGGTTACTCTGCTCTTGTAAAGGCAGAGCTTGTGACTTCAAGGGAGTGGTTCCTTCCCTTGGAAACAGTCAACAGACCCTGTTTTTTCAGCAAAGCTCCTGAGTATCGCAGCTTTTCCAAAGATGAACTAGTGGCAATGTTCAGACCAGACAGGTTTTGTCTTTCCACTTCTGCAGATGTTGTTGAGACTGAGAGTGAAGGAAGTCCAAGCAATCAAGTGGTACTTATTTCGTTTGGTTTATGTTTTGTTTTTTTTTTTCTCTCACCCCACAAAGTACCACTTTGGCAGGTACTATTTGCAGAATATTTAGTTGCTTAGTAAGTTGACAGGGCAATTTTTACTTGAACATCACACTAGTAATGGTCAGCAGGTTTGGAAAAACTTTATACAGACAGAGGAACTAACTTACTTGTCTTCAGTGCAGCACATAACCCTTTATAACCGATTAACTGAGTGTAAGGGATATTGCAGACTCCTATTCTCTCATTCTTTTGGTACACTACTGTTATTTCTGTTCAAAATCATTAGCATTTCCTTGGGACACAGACAGATCAAGCACTACATAAAGAAGAAACAAGGAACCCTCTTCTGTCAACCTCCACATTTTCATTTTTTTTTCAGGTTCCACTTCTCTGTATAGTTTAAAAAAACAGCAAATTTCAGAGGGTATAATGTGCTTTACGTACATCAGTATTTTGGCAAATGGAAAAGTTGAATAGAATTCTGTGTTAATAGTAACCTCCCTTTACATTTATTTGAAAGGAAGCAGAAAGCTACAGTTTTGACAAAACACTCTATTAAACTAATAAGCAGTTTCAAACAATCAATGCAAGCCAATTAAATGTGACTCTATGTTTCTAGACTAACAAGCAGAGAGTTACATTTAAATTGGAATTTTATTCATCAAAGACATAAGCCCCTCTTCAATGTGGTCTATAAAGTTAACCAGGTACAATATGCCCCATACAGATTAGCAGTTCCCTCTCTGTAGGGGGATAAAAAAATACAATCAGCAAGCACCTTAAAGCTCTGAAGTGTATTAATACAATGTGGTTCCCCATATTTCAGGATGGGCAAAATGGCACATGACACGGTAGCCGATCATTCAAAATCTCCCTGTGTGGCATGGAGGGTGATTGTGCGCTGCATCTCATTTACTTTTCCATCCTGAGACATTTAACCTGTTTTAATGTATTGGGCACTGGTTTCCTAGGCTCGCTCACAATGAGAACACGGGCACTGTGGCAGATGCAGCATCGCACAGGCATACAGAAAACATTTGCCCATGCTCATGTGTCAGGTTTCTTCAGACTTCTTCTGCCATGTGCTGCTCAGTAGTTTTCATGAGTGCAGTGAACTTTCCATGGCATCTGCGTGAAGCTCTGCTTGCAATCACTACATTTGTCGGTCCCATTAGAGGGGGCATCTAGTCAGTTAATGTATGACAACTTAAACGAATCCAGGCCTTCCCCCTTACAGTAGGAGTCTAAAAGCAATTGCACAGCAGGCAGTGCAACGCACCTGGCCATAGTTCTAAGACTGCTAAACCTCATGCAGTTTCCTAACTGAATATAAGCTGTGGGCCACAGATGGTAAGTACTCCTGACTTGTGAGATGATAGGGCAGCCATGAGTCTTGTCCTGCTAAAGAAATGCCAGTTTATACATGGAGTTGATCACTACATTGAGCATTCCTTCATATGGTTCCTTACTCTCTACTCTGCTGTAAATTCTCCAAGCAACAGCCATAAAAATCTGGGCTGCTCTCGTGAGACACTTCTAAAGAGCTCTAAGGCTCTGACTTGTCACACCAATAATGTAAAAATCAATTCACAGACAATGCCTATGAAGCTCATATGTGGCTCTACCATAGTTTCTTTGACTAATGCCATCAGGAAAACTCAGTTGCCCTGTAGTGATTCAGAGAGCAATACCTAGAAGGCCTCCTAATATTACTGCAGACACTAGAGGTGAAATTAAGTCATATAATCCTGACCTGGTTCTAAATCTGGATTTTTCCAAAGTGAAGCTGTTGGATCAATTTAGGTATTTCATCCAGAGAAATTGATCTGGCAGCATACACAGCTGAGTAAAAAAAATGCAGGTAGCAGACTTCCTACCTCCACTAGCTTCCTTTCGCTCAACGCCCCCCTCCCCCAGTTAATGAAACAGAGAAAGGTAATTCACATATTCCAGCTTCAGGCACTGAGTCTAGATGTCTGTAATAAGAACCTCATGTTCCTGTGTATCCAGTGGAATTTACAAGGATTATTCAAAGTTTCTTGGTTTCCCTTGGGAAGCTCAACAGACTATAGGAGGCTGTGATAGGTTACTTAGCTTCTATATATGCACTCCCAGAAGCTCTAGACAGCCATTATAAAATGCTGGAGACTGCTGAAGAGTGTAAAGTAAAGTTTAACTATGTTTACATTTTTACTCATACTCACCAAATACCGTTGCTAACATTGCACTTTAAGTCTGCCAGACTGCTTTCCATTTGGCTCAAGTTAATCTGTTTGATGAAAACAACCATCTCGGCATTCCTATGATGTTCTCTTTTTTTTTTCTTCTTCTTTCTGTCTGTGGCCTCCTTTCTTACATGCCAGATGTATTTTCCTGAAGAAAGAATTCCTGCTTAGCAAGTATGATACATTGCAGTCTCCTCGTGTTGGAAACTATACAAGCTCTTGCCCAGAACTACCTTTAAATCAAGCATATTGCTTGAAAAAAATCAACTGAGTTAGCTTTAAAGTTGTTTTCTAATTATACATTCAGTAGTATAACTTATTCAAATTTGGGTTTTAAAATGTTTGGGTGTACACAATTATTTTAACAGAGAGTAATAAAAGAATGTAAGAATAACAATGCTTTGGTTTATATTTTCTTTTCAAGAATAATTGGCTGCTGAGGGCATATAACTTCACCTGCTTCCAACTGAATCTTTTCCTAATTGCACCTGTGTGCTTTCATCCCCTCAGTGAGAAAGTCTGCAGTCAAGTAAATTTAAAAAAAAAAAAGCATAATAAATAATATGCAAGTTTATATAGTTCACTTAAGTCCCTACACTTTGGTAAAAGCAGCACGTAATATTTATTTAATGTTGTTCCTCAAAATTGTTTGTATTTCAAGTATTACTTTGATTCTTATTTGGACTCAGAGAGAAAGTAGTGAAAAGTAGCAGAAACATATGCTTGGTTACCCTGAAATCTGCAGCTTTACATGATATATGGCGTTGTGTGCAATCATATTTTCATGTTGTGTAGGCACTTTTCTCATTTCATTTCTAGCTGTAAGTCATGTTAGCTACATTACGAGTCAAAAATGATGGTTAAAATAGCAGAGATGTAATATAACTCAAGGAGGAAAAATGCTATCCTCAGAGTACATGTGAATATAAACATTTAGTTCAACATCAAGATACAACTTGCCAGTGAACGTGTTTTGCTGTTGTAGTTACACTGGTCCTAGGGGATGTCAAGATGGATTTTTAAAGAGTGATAGCATCGAGTTCTTATTTATTTCTTACACAGGCTTATGTGCAAGAAGACTTATTGGAGTGCTCATGGCTGATTACACACACAGACTAATGGTGAAGATTCCTTTTTTGGGGGAAAAATAACTCAACAAAGGAAAAACAAAAGATAACTCTGCCCAATGGCTACCTGGGAAGAGAAGCAGCAGAGTCTCCCAGGCAGGTGTACCCCTTTGGGTGTCCTCTGCAGTGCAAAACATGTCCCTGCGAGATACTTTTCTCACAATGACTGTACAGCCTCTGCCAGGACATGTTCAAATGGTGCTCTGATCAGGTGCAGGTGTTTTATGCTTGTTTGCTGTTCAGTTCCTGGTTGGGTCCCCCTTTGTAAATTCAGAATAGGAAAAAGAGAAGGGAGGAGTGACTCTCACACCGGTGGCAATTGCTTCCCCTGAGAACCTACCACAGAAACAGTATTAGGATTTCCTTGAAACAATATTGGAGTCTGCAGGTGAAAAATGCCATGAGTTGCTGTGACTTAGCTGAGGAAATTTTTAACTTAAAGAGCTGCTGTGAGTTCTCTGGAGATTCGAATTTTTTTTCCTTTCCTTTTTTTTTTTTTTAGAACACACAATCTAAGTACAAGGGATAGATGAATGAAGAAGATTACATCTTTTGCAATACTTTTCCTGCAAGGAAACTTTAACAATTATGACTTTGATCCCGCAATCAGATTTAGCAGCATGAAATTCTAGCTAGCCCGTAGATGGGCAATAATACAAAACTGCAGAACTGAAAAATAGATTTATTTTGGACTCTTCTTTAAAAAGCTCAGCACTTTCCTGGGCAGACATTTTGCTCAGCCAATTCATTCTAAGACTGAAGAAAAGCCATCAAGAAAAATCACTATTTTATCTCTCTTCAGGTATGCTGGACAGTCGGCACTGATAGAGATGGACAATCAGTGTTTATTGATTTATTCATCGCTTTTCCAGATTTAATGGACTAAGACTTTAATAGCTAAATATACTTTGCTTCTGGCAGATATGTGAAATAAACCTTGATTTTTGTTTTGCTCTCTTTTTAGAATGATAACCTTTCAATATTATAAGGACTTAATTAATTTCCCTTTAGTTTCATTTTCTTTTAAAATGTCATAATAATCATTATCATAAGGAAGCAATAAAAGACTCCTTGGGGATCAGTTTTATGAACTCCAGAAACATTGCTTTTTATTTTATTATTGCAACAGAAGGATAGCAAGTATGTTGTCATGATGTGCAGGACTGTTTGAAAACAGTGTTCCATCCTCCTCACTCTTAGTTTATTTCTCTGATTGTATTACCACCTCAAGAAAGAGATGGTGTTGGTATTCTTTTTTTTCCTTTTATAGTTACTTATATCTGTATTTTCCACAGATTCTTCTTAATATACTCTTTTCTTGCCTCCACATATCCTATAGATTTTCTTATTGACCAAAATCAACTCACCATGATTCGGTCTTGAGCGCTGTGATTCAAATCCATATGTGCGATACAGCTGCTGGGTATAGTGGTAGTAGCTTCAAATGGACTACATGATTACTCTGTTCACCCTAAAGAAAACGAGTTTGTGATAGACCCAGTGGCAGCTATCAAAACTACATTTGTTAAGTTATTTTAGTTAGCTGAGGTGCTACCGTTTCCTTCCTGTACTTCACTGGTGAATAGCAATGATGACTACCTTTTCCAGAAGACAGCACCTTGGGCTATTGAAAGAATGGCCACAATTGTCTCAAATTAGTTAGTTGTATGGCAACAACGTGAATGTTCTTACTAGACAGTTCAGTTCATTTTGTTTACAGTCAACATAGCTTAGTAGTTTGTGAAACATTGGCAGTGAGAAAGGGCTAATAATTCAGTGCCTAAGCATGACTTCAAAAGGAAAGAAGGAAAGAAGACTGATTTCCTATACCCCAACTCAGGCATGGGCACGTTTGCATATAGACACTATATGATCAAAGCTTGTTATCATAACAGATGAACAGGAAGAATTCTCATTTGAACTTGTGAACTACCCATCTATAAGTTAGCCCTATCCTTGGCTTTGCCAGATTGCAAAGTATATTCTGTTTATGTAATAATTTCACTTATATAAAAGCAAAAGAGATGAAAGTCATTGACTTACACAGGCATTTTAATTTCAGATATTCCCTTAAATCGCTTCACTGAAGTAGCATATGAAAAATATACAGATCCCACAGTGCTATAGAATGTATTAATATATCATTAGAAGCTAAGAGAACAAAAATAAATAGTTCAATGATTTGAGTAGTCAGACTTGCAAAACCCTTTTGAATGGTATTTTTTTTTCTTTCCATCATAACTTTTCCATTAAAGCATTCATAGATTTTCAGTCCCCAAAGTTTTTCTTATAATTAATATGAAGTTTGGCCAGGAACAGCAAAGCTCCTTCCACTTGCTCATCCAAGAAATTCTGTTTAATGTCTCTGAACTTTTTTTGACTAAATCAAGGGACAGAAATCAGACAGGATACAAAACCTGTCCTTTCCATTTTCCTCTGAATTTCTAGCTACCTGCTTCAAGTTTCTTGCACTCATGAGTCTCATTTAACATTGCTCATAAATCTCTTTTTTTACTTCTGGGGACACACTGTCATTTTCAGTGCATATTAACCTCTCTTAATTAGTGCAAGCTTCCCTTAAAACAATGAAATCCCTTTCTCAGTTAGTAAGAGCATACTTCATAGGATTAGTTTACACAGACATCTCATATGTTTGCAGCTTGTTCCATCTTTCTCTTTCCATAGTATTTCCTCTGTTGATAACAAGCTGCTTTTTCTATTTTCCTTGTCACCTACACAAATGCAGTAGCGTTTTGCCAGTCTTTAGCTGAATAGGACTCATCTTTTTTTTCAGTGTTGTCTCTCTCTACCACACCAGCAACATAGGAAGTAGCTTTCAGGACCTTTTCCTAGCTAAACTAAACCTTAAAAAACCTTTAAAATTTCAAACCTGTTTTTCCTCTTCTCCTTTGTTCTTACATCCAGAGGAAAAAAAAACGGAAAGGTTTTCTTTGCCACTTTCTTGCATATTGCACAAGCATCTGCAGCATTCTAAAGCTGGTACCATGCAGTTCGTGATCCTGGGACTGAGAAAGGCAGAAATCTTTCACCTTGTAACCAAGAAAGGGTTTGCTTATGCACTAAAATAACAAAGAGCCTAAGTTATGGTAATTGATTATAATGACAGTCAGATGTCTATGTGAGTCTGTGAAGTGAACCAAGAAATCTTAGTGTGAGATTCGTGCTACTGTCTCTCAGATGTGCTGATAATAATTTGAATGTCATTTAACACTTTCACCTGTTTCATTTTTTTAATAGAATAGAGATAGTCATTGTAGGTGATGAAGACTTCTGATGTATGCAGAAAGCTATGATTTATGCTTTATTTTGGTGCAAGTGTGAACAGAATACCAAGGACCTTAGCCAAAAATATTCAGGCACGTTAAAAGCATCCTTGGAATGAAAGATTCATCTGATTGAACTTAACTGACTCCAGAGAAAAGGTATAATCATATTTTGAAGAATTATATTATGACCTCACTGATTGTTATATTATGGTTGGGACATAAAAGCTGTAACATTTTTCTCTCAGTATTCACTTTCTTTCAGCCTCTGAACCTGGCCTGCCTGCACTTAACAGCATGTCTCTACTAACAAAGATGGAGAGGTGCAATAAACATTTATCTGAAAATATTTTTGCATAGTGTATAATCTAATGTTTATTTGGTTCCTCAGGTCCTGAATTCTTCAAATACCATAGAGCTGTTCACATGCTTCTAGTTAGGCATATATGCCAATATATGGGGCTCTGCATAATACTATGATTTCAGGTCACAAAACAATGCTATGAATACAATCATTGCACCATTCGTCTACATACCAAATGCTAGTATTATATTATTTATTTGCATATATTTACTTATATAATTCAATAACTTTTACTATAAGAAATAGATACTAAGCAACTGATGTTATTTTTATTCATGAACTCCCCCAAAGTTGGTTTCAGGTCACATATTGGCTCTATGCAAGGTGGGCTTTGAAGATAACTACTTAATTTTCTCTTCCTTTTCTCTTGACACCATTGAAAATATGGGAAAGCTTAGCATTAGAAAACTTGTAGCTCAGCAGCTGCATTTTAGCACAATGATTTGAAATATGGGGTAACGCCAGTGCAGTAAGAATAAATGGATTCAGAATCCATGCTTTTTGTCCCCCCAAATACAGAGTTTTCTAAGTTGGATTTATGCATGTAAAAATCAATATTCACTCCAAAATTCACCCTAGTTCCCAAGGTAAAATAAAAAGCACTCTCTAACAAACTGTCTTGCTGTTTGTTGGATGTCTAAGGGTACAGAACAATTAGCAGAGGGCCCAGAATGGTATCGAACTATTCTTAGAAGATATTGACCTTCTGCAGCACCTAGTGAACATTCTCAGGAGGAGCGGAAACTAATGAGATGGCATGAAAGGGTGGCCTCCCTAAACAAATCCTTCTGCTGCATCTATTTGCTGGGCACTTGCTAACCTTAAAAAGGTTGGGGAGAAGGGAGGGAGAAGCAGAAAGACCAAGCAGAGCTGCCATTTCGTCAGCTTCCAATTTATAATGTCAGCAACCAAGCTTTGAGCAGAGTATTGGCACCGACATGGTAGATAAGACTTGTCTGCTGTTCTCTTTTAATATTACTTCACAGAATCTAATGGGGTCACAAGTTAATAATTGGTTAACAAAATTGTGTATAGATAAGGAAGACCTGTGCATGTCTTGCATGCACAAGATATCTAGTGAGCAGTATTTAATTAAACCATTTATTATAATTCTATTCTTTGAATAAAACATTTGTTTTTCATGAGTGATTAATTTTCCTTTTATTCAGCTCCATCTCACTCCCATACACCAGTGCACAGAGTGTTTTTCTTACCTCTGCTATAGTTCTCAGGGTATTTTTAGAAACAGTACACTTTACCAATGAAACCTGTTGTTTCTTCCTCTCTCTTTTCTTTATTCTATTTCCTTACATTTTAATCCATTTTTCTCCTTCCTGTAGCCTTCCTCCAGATTTTTACCAGTGCCTACATATCCTCCTCTGCTCTCCTCTTTCCCTTGCCCTCTTGCTTTCATGCCCCTGCCTTTCTTACTTTTTTTCTCTGGTTTCCTTTTACCCTCTGTGGAGGGGCTTATTAATTACACAGAAAACGAAGCTGGCAATGCCTTCACACAGGTCTGCATGAAAGGCAAGCTCTGGGGCTTGGGACTGTCTGTCCCAGAAAGCTGCAGGATCTGCTGTTGGCCCCTCTTCTGGGATCTGCACCCCTAGACTTGGTCTGAGTGGGTGCACTCTCCTCACACCCACCAGGGCTGTCTCTTGCTGTGTCAAGTTTGCTGCTTCCATTTCGGCCTCGTAATTAGTTATACCTTGAAATTTTTTCCTCTTGATACTACCTGCCTCTTCAGATTAATGTTTTAGGTGTGTTTCCATCTCCCCAGAATGCCTATTACTTCTCACGCGTACTTAATCTCTGTCGTCATCTTTTCCAGTAATGTCTGTCTTTGTCTTTGTCACTCCACCTGTTCTTACTGAGGTAAATCACCCTATCCTTCTTGTGAAGTAAAAAAACCAACTCCTCTTACTCTTCAACAGTTTGCTGTGTTTATGACTTACATACTGAAAAATTTTCTGTGGGTCTCTTCCTCCTCACCAGCTTTTATTTCAAAATGACACTGTGTTATATCATCTTTGTTGGTGTTAGATCAATCCTATCTTTGAAACCGTTTGCTAAAGTCTTCCCTCATTGCATTTTCGTGTTTGGTCTAAACCTGAAAATCCCTAAATGATTGTCTGCACCTTGTATCTGTCACACTTACGTCTTGCTGTCTGCTTAGTCTTATTTTTTGCTTTTACTTATTAGTCCTCTATCTCCCTAGATCATTATGTCTTTATTCATAGCAATTCATGGTGTGAATACTCCTCTGCTTTCTGTTAAGCTCTACTTCCTTCTTACAAGCTCTACTACACATTTTCCGCCAAAAATAATCCCCTAGCCCTGCCTCAAGCAACAATGATGCCGTGCCATCTTTTCACCACCGTGGTGTGGGTGTCTGGTAAGACCCCCAGTGAGGTGTTGAAGACTCTACCCCACCTTGCCAGGTGACAGTAATTCCTGCCTTACAAATGCTAGTTACAACAGACCTTCCGAAAACATCCTGATAATTGACTCATGGTCATCCACTTGGCCAGTAATCGGTCAAAAAGAAAATGCCTATTTAGGGAAGTAACAACCATCAGACAATTTTGTTTTAGAAACAATGTCTTTTGTTACACAGCATTACATCTGGTACAGAAACCAAAATAACTTTGTATCCCCAGAGTTATGTGAGGTGACTGGTCATTTTATAGGTGGATAAAAACTGCATATTAAAATGTAACGATTTTAGGATGAAGAAGATAATAAATAAAATGAAGAATATCTGGAAGTTCCTAAAAGCAACTTTAGCTTAGAGTTTTGAAAGAAAATCAACTACAAATTTAACACTGAACAAATTAGTAGCTGCCATTTGCTCTGCTGTATGAAACTCCTCTTCTATGTTGCTTTTATGAAAAGCTTTTCTGGCAGAAAAGAGTGTCACATAACCTCACTAGGTTTATTTTTTGTTTTTAAGCACCAGTGCTAACTTATTTTGTACCAAGGCTTTGTAGGAAAAAGTCACACTAGAGAGCTGCTCCCATCAGCTTCAGAGCTCTGTTGTCTTTCCCATCAGTTTCAGCATTTCAGAACATATAAACAAGTTACTTTGAATTTATTCACACAAACACAAAAGAAACCTGTGGCCAATTTCAGACATGCTATAAGCTACAGCTCCTGAAATCACATTGAATTTGGCAGAAATGAAGGTCATTATATCCAAGAACAGTACAATAAAGTTCTTTCGTCAGTAGATTTAAATGCAGAATAATTTGGATTTGGGTGAATGAAAAAAATATTTTTTCCCAATCTTTAACTGTGTGGCTTTGCAGAATTTTAAAAATATGTTTAACCTGGTGACTCAATGAACTCATTGCAGCTGATTTTGGTTTGTGTACATTTTGACCATTTAAAAACAAAAGAGAAACACAGTTTCCCTATTAATAATGAAATACCTAGCTGTGAAAAAAGAAAAAAAAAAAGAAGTGATAGCTTCTCTTCAGAAGGATCATTTCTAATATAGCAGGAAAATATTAATAATATTACAGTTGGTGCTGTTCAGAGTTCCTCTTGTGCACTGAGTGCCATACTTAGATTCAGATAGACAGAAAAACTACGAGGATGATCAGGGAGAACGGAAAACCTGCCTTAGAAGAATAGGGCAAAAAGATCCTATTTATTAGCTTAATAAACAGAAGGCAGAGAGTAGCTGGGGTTACTTTCTGAAAATACTTGGAGGTGCAGGATGTAGAAGACCTCGTGAGAGACTGGGAATGTGGGAAAGTCCTGTTTAAGCTAACAGACCACACCAGCATGCAAATACAAGGTTAACAACTGGTATGAAAAAGTTTAAATAAAAATAAGGCAGTGGTATTCTTTGGAAGGTACCAAACCATCACCACAAGGAGTTTCTAGAACAGCTTTCTGAATAAGTATGAATATGGGAACCAAAGTAGTTTAAGGTGAAAACTAGTGAGTATGGGATGGATTTTTTGATGCAGTTGTCTGCACCATCAGGAATCCTGGTCCAATAACCAAAAAGCTTCCTTCCAGATTGGTGGTCCTGAATGTGAGAAACCTATTGCAGATTGTAAATACTAATGGAACGTGTAGTTACTTTTCTTCAGGGCTTTCCTTCTGGCTTTCCTTCTAGGTTTTCTTTTAATCTGTATTATTATAGCAGTATTACAAAAGAAAAATAATAAATCCAAGACATAAAGCTTGAGGCTTAAAGGGACATAGAGATTTGGCAGTCTATCTTTTGGACATTACTGCTTAACAGTGTCCTCTTTGGATTGCTTATAACACATGACAACATATAATGGAGTAATTAACAGAGGGACATAGTATGACATAAAAAGGAATGCAGGAAGAGTAGCTAGTTGGCAACAGTCACATTCAAACACTAAGAACTACAGGCTACTTTTTATTACCGTCAAAAGGAATACGATAGCACAACATTTAAAATACTATGAAAAATAGTAAAGCTTTTTTAAAGGTGATCTTCAACTGCAAAGCGTGACTCTCTATTTTCTTTGATGATACTTTCTTGAGGCTGACTTTCATGAGGCTTTGAGTTCATGAACAGACACTGACTGAAGTTAATTTGCTTCTGGCATTCCCTACTTACGAATTAAAAAATTTCCCCAGGAGACTTCTCATGAAATTTCATCAAAATCTGAAAGCGAAGGGGAGGCTGCCCTCATTGCCCAAGCCAGCTGTGTTGTTACAGACACTGCTGAAATAGGTTTGTCCTAATAATTCTGTAGACGTGAACTGTTTGGGAGCTTTTCTAGTCGGAGTACAAAAAAACCTATTCTGACAGGAAGACAAGATACATCATTTTGCCTCTGACTGCAACATGAAAAGGAATTGAATATTTACAGCAGAACTAAAGGCATAGTCTTGACGACAGCAAAAATAAGCTATTAGTTCCTTATTACACTGAAGTTCTTCAAAGGCACTTGTGATAAATGGATGTTTTTATTGTTCTCAGGTTTTCTATAACATGTGTCTCACGTGTATATGACCTCTTTTTTTTTTTTCAGTAGCATTTAGTTGCAAGGAAAGATTCTTCATATTGCTGCAATTCAGCTGCATTTGTAGGATTACCAGGACATTTCAGGTCTAGTCTTGGAAGGATGTCTGATCTAATCAGGTCAGCTAGCATCTTTGTAAAACCCCAGAATAAAACTAAGTTGAAAATATAAGGTGAGTGTGGCAGAAGGATCTCTTTTATATATTTTTCACGTGTTGCCTGAATATTCAGATATAATCACGATCATAAATAACCTATTGCATAAAATTCCAAGATTTTCCAAACATGCTTCTCTGGATGAATGTATGGAAATAAAGGATGTTTTATTTTCTCTTTTCAAAGTCCAGTATTCACCTGTTGCAAAAGTACTCCAAGGCGGAAAAGAAAAACAAACCGTGTCCCTCTGCACCCACTAAACCACGCTGCTAGCACTGTTAAGAGTGTTATGTTAAAGCTGACTTATTCAGGTACTGACTTTAGATGAATAGATATTGGAATTACTTTCTATTAATAGATGTGCCACAATACTTCATGATAATAACCAAGAGCTGAATTTATTTTCCTTGTGCATATCTAAGCCTATTTAAGAATGTAAATTTATATACACAGACTAACAGACTATTTGAAAGGCATTTTTATCTAGGTCTTATGAACTTCTGCTACTTGATGTGCCTTTGCTTTGATGGTTCTGGAACTAGAGTGATTAGCACATTTATATCTACCCATTAAAAGGCTGTAGACATGGTTTTAATATCTTTTCTCATTTTCTTTTGCAGGGACTTAGAAATGCTGCTTGTCTCTTCTAAGATAATTTACTGTAAAATCAAGTTAAACATGGAATAAAATCAAATTACACTTCTTTTTTTTTCCCTCATGATAACAGAATACTATTTAAAAAAATGACCGAATATTTAACATGCAGGAGCTGTCAGTTAAAAAGAACACCTGTGTGCAGTTCATCAATTCTGGTTGAGGACATTAAACTGTTAGATTATTGAATACATTATTTATTAATGCATATCAATTCAACCGTTTGTTGTCACTTCTCTTTCAGATCAGGGAAACAGAAAGGTCACCAAGACTCTGACATTTGTCAGAAGGATATATGTGAAGAACAGAATGGCTGCGATTAGAGAAACCTGTCCAGACTACACTGTCTGACTTTAGAAAATGATGGTATTTCCTTGGAAACAGGACAAAGAGGACACCTGCCAGTTTGGGATTTCAAGGTTTATTATTTCAAACCTCTCAAGGTTCAAGATACTTGGAAAGGTGTTAGTTTCAAGTGCTTAGAGAGGGAATGAAAGAGTGAGGTGTAATTTTCACAATAGACATCTGCGAAACTAGACAGGAGACTGAGACCTAGCATGCAGAAAGAGAAGGGAGTCTCTGTGGGCTCTCAGATGGGAGAGAAGACTCCTGATGACCTGTCTCGAATGATCAGAACCAATAAGGAAAATGATGCAGGAAATACATACAGATATTTGGTATTTCTGAATTTTCACAGAAACTCACAAGGTTTTTTCCTTGTGAGTAAGGAATGATTAAATTTTGAATACCTCAAAAGTCAATCACATAATTTTAAGAAATAAAGAAAATTATTAAATAGGCCTCAAAGCCTACCAATGAATCACTTATTTGCTTTGATCCTGACATGTCCATGTATAACTAATTTACAAAACCTGAGTGCCCATAAGGTGGTAGCAGTGGGAAATGCTGTACTAATGATGCTGTACTAACGATACTGTCAGCAGTGATTCTTAGGACATACAGCAGCAGGGTTAAAAAAACACCCATAGTTTTGTGAAGCAGTAATGTCCAGGAATAGAAGGAAATCTATGTTTGTGATGCATGCCGAAAGAAAGAGTCTTTGTGAGGGAACTCAGCTTGGACTTTATGTCTGTTATTACTTTTTTTCCTTTTTTTAAATGACCACCACCTTGGTGCAATGGTAGTTGCAAAAGAAAACCAGAGACAACTGTAATTTTGGGATGTGAAACCTGGGCCTTTTTTTTTCTCAGCTGTTTTTAATTTGGTTTTAGTAATTTACTAGGGTTTTCCTCCACTCAACCTTTCAGTATTCTGCCTTATAGTTATTTGCATCACAGATTGAACACCAGTTTCACAGTTTTAACACCCTTACCCTTTAACTTCCACTACTGACAGTCCAAGTATTCAGAAATCACACGTTCAAAAGAAAAAAAAAAAAAAAGAAGCAGCAAACTCATTTTAGAATAGAATACAATCATAGAATAGAATAGTTTGGGTTGGAAGGGACTTTTAAAGGTCATCTAGTCCAACCTCCCCTGCAATGAGCAGGGACATCTTCAGCCGATGACTTGTACAACCTCATAAGCACAAAGAAACTTGAGTGTATATTTCTTGAGAAAATTCTCTGCACAACACTGTGTTTAAGATGCAGATTTTTTTCACTCCAGAAATTGCATGGGAACTCTTCTGTCAAAGTGGAAGCAATTGGTTAGCATGAAAAAAATCCAGCACCCTTGTATTCAGATTTGTCATCCTCAGATTAATCTGAGATCTATATAAAAAATTATTTACAACATTTATTGAGTGACAAGAGAAAATAGATATTGACAAGTGTAGTGAGCATTTCCATGCAGCATACAGCAGCATAGTATTTTCTTGTTAATGAGAAAACATGGCTTGTGAAACACAGAATGCATTCCTCATAAGATATAGAATTGCTTTGTATAATAACAAGTTAAGCAGAAGTGGAAACCCAAGCCTGGAGAAAACAATTTGGATTACTTCCTACTGAGAACTAAAGGAGCCTAAAGCAGCATCGGGGGGAAAAAAATATTAGAAGGGAGAGGAAAGGGAGACAAACATGTCAAATCCAAGAGTGTTGTGTATGTTGCTGTAAAAGGAAGAGGAGCTGGAGAGATATCTGAACAAAACTTCTCCAAAACTAGTTGTGCTACAATATCTCTTGCATTATTTTTAATTTGGCAGTAATTAGGAGGTCTGCAGCAACAAATGGAAATAACATGGTGCCGCCCCCCCGCAACTTAAGATTAGTCTTTGTGTATTAATTTGGGGATGTCACATTTGAAATAGAAGACACCTTAGGAAAATGGCTAAAACACATAAATTAATCTGTGCATACAGAGAGGTTGTAAGGCCAGTTAGCAAGTCCATAACAAACCAGTAAGTCATTTGGCACTGTGCCTGGTGAGCAGGATGGCTTCGCTGAACTGGAGGAGCTGACCATCCTTGTTGCTGTAGAAATTGCCCGATCACTTTTAGCAATAACATACACTTGCCCAACTCTGCTTTTGTAACGTACCTGTCGCTATAGTCTCTAAGTATTTGCTATCTTTACTGTTTTTATTGTAGGGAACACTGCCCTCCTGTACAGCTAGGGATCAAGCTGTCTTCTTGAGCCATACCATGTGTTGAGCAATTGCTTCAGAAGATTTTAATCTTCATACAATATACTGATTTGGCTCTTTACCCAATGGCATGTCACAACACGCTGGAAAGACTGTGATTTGCTAGGAATAGCAAACACTTTTGGAGATGCTTTTTTTCAGTACACTCTTTCAGATCCTTACATAATTGCTGAAGTAAACAAATAGCGACGCATGTCCTCCATTTCAAGAATGAGAGGGAGCTATACAAATGGAATTATGTGGCATGTTGCTTTTGGACAAACTATGCTAATACACATAATAACAACACTGTATTATTTAACAATGCATAATATCGTGCAGCAACTCTGTTGCCACCAATTAATCACAATAGAAGAGCTACTTATTTTCCAGCTGAAAATTCCTTGTTTTATATCATGATATAGGATAGGCAACGGATACAAGAACTAGATTTTCAGTCTTAATTAAGTGAACTATGCAATATGTTAGAGGTGCAGTAAAATTCTGAGTTTCACTGAAGCGGGGCATTAACACCACGTATATACTCATAGCCCCTCTCTGGGGGAAGAAAAGAGGAGGCATGGGGCAACAAGATCAAATCCCTGTCAAAGGTAACAGAAAATTCTCCCCATTAACTGTAGTGTAGTTCAGACTAGACCTCAACATTCCCAGGGTAAGGCAGACTAAAACCAAATATCCATTTTTCCAGGAATCTGTCCTCTGTGCTAAAACCCCATAAAATGGTTTTGAAGCAAAGCAGATGACAGCACTTCCATGGTTTAAGATTCTTGAAAATTTAGTGGTGTTTTTCTGAGATGATGTTTGACAAAGCATAAGAAAACATGTTGTCCTCTTAATCCCTTAAAAGAATGGAAAGTTTTAAGATGGGACATTAAATACAGGAATTCTGATGGGGTTATTTTAGTTATTAAATCACCAACCACACAAAAATGATAAAGATAACAAATTGCCTGGACTTACTTCAGTATCAGATTCAACATGTTGAATGTGAAACTTAGAATTAGGTAGCTTGCGAAAAGAAATTACTCATTGATGACTGATGATTAGCTGATTAGCAAACAAGATCAACTAATAATGCTTCAACTCTTGCTTGTTAGTTTCACTGAGGAAGGAATACAATTTCCAGAAAGAGGGAAATTACACAGGACTTCCACTTAAACCAGAAACAGTGACATTAAATTATTTAAGCTTTTCTTTTTTCCTTTTTTAAAAAGCTGGATTAGGTAAAAAACAAAAAACAACAGTTATATTTTTATTTGAAGGATTTTGAGCAGTTGTGAATGAGTATTTTGAGTTATTCAAGTAACCGTTGTTTTATAATTTATAATTCATAATTCATACTTAATTTCATAATTAAGCATGTTAATTTCATAATTAAGCATGTTCCTCTTTGTTCAAACATAAGTTTGAATTTTTTAATTTCAGTCTGAATGATGCCAGAAAGATAGAATGCATAAACCCACAATGTTTTTCCTTCAGCTAGGATGTCGAGAACTACAGCTGATTTTGTACAAACTCCTGCAGAAAAATATTAAGGATTTTATAGATGGTCACCCTAACCCCATTCAACACTGCAGTGAATATTGTTTAGATTGACTATTGAGGAACTAGAACAAAACAGCCTTCAATGCACATCTGATGGACTCCAATATGAACTCAGTAAGGTCTCTTCAATTACTAATATCCCCAGAGTAGTAAGAATCTGTTCAAGTAGCAGGTCTCAGTAAAGCAGCGTAGAATTGCTTTCTATATCTCTAACCAGAAAACAAGTGAACTGTCTAGAAGAAATCCCTGAAAAAGTGATTCCTACACACAGAACAAGCAAACATTGCTTGTGGCAACCTCTCTGCTGCAAGCATGTCTTTTTCTGTTTTCATTATTCACAAACTTTATTGGCAAACCTAGAAGAAAACAGGAAATATTTCATATTGAACTAGTACTATGTTTGCATAAAGACTAAATTATCCACAATATTCTGATTTTCTTCCATGAATTCTTCATTACTTGAAGTATCACATTCCCTCTCTAAAAAAAAAACCCAAACAAAAACCCAACAAAACCCAGCTTCTAAGACACAGCTGAAATTATTATTGCCCTCCACTTCCTCGGTTAACTGTTACCAGAATTTTTTCCATTTCTGTATCTTTTGTGTCTTAATGAAATCTCATACCTCCTCCTTCCCACCGTGGAAGGGGACCAAGTAAAAAGATCCACCTCAAATTCATCATGGTCAGTGCAACTGCAGCTATTACCCTAACTGTGGCAAGTCTTTTTACAATTCTCCATGACATTCTCATAAGTAAGTAGAAAGATTTGGACAAAGTTACTGCATATGTCTCATCCTAAAGGAAAGCAAATGTGATTTACCCTTAGATGTCCCATGGGAGGGAGAGTGGTTTGTGTGTCTACCGTTATTCACTACTCCAATAATGAAAGAGATAAACATTTAGAAAGCAAGCAGGCAAATAGCTGGAAGGCGTTTGTAGTATCTCTAAAGAAGATGATCAACATAGTACTGGTGGCTCGGACAGATAGTCCAGAAATAAATGGTGGAAGCCAAAAGAGACTAAAAACTACACTTCAGGATAGAGAAGCACAGATGAAGGGCAGGGGGGGGAGGGGAGACATAGTTGACTAGGAGCCATAGGGCAGGAAATAATTTGGTGCCATAGTGAACCTAAATTCAATGAATCAAGCAGCTAAAGTTGTTGCAAAAAAGGCAAGTCTCAGCATGACACTCGGGTATATTAATAAGTATATGAGAAATGGGTTATTCTTTTACTTCAGTTGATACAGGTAGGAACTCACTGGGCCAAGATGAGATCCAGTTTGAAATTTGTTCTTAAGGAAAAATAGAGAGGTCCAGGAGAACAGTCAGAATGCTGAGAGGTTTATAAAGCAAGACGACAGTTTATTTTCTTTGGAAAAAAAAGAAGACAAATTCTTGGAAAAGAATTATTTAGATGAGAGATGTATTTGTTGCTAGCTTTTCAGAAATGAAAGGTCAAAAAGTCGGAGGGCTGTTAGTGCTCTCAGACCACAAACAGCAGTGTGGGTAGAGAAGAATCATCAGCCAACATTATCTTAAAAAGTAAGGATCAGAAAATATGCCTGATGATTCTTCCTCCTCCACAGAGACACTCAACATGAACAGACTTTAACAGTTTGGTTTTTTTTTTAAACTTTTTACTGCTACCACAATTGGAGCTGGGGGAAGCAAGAGACTGTCAGGCCTCCCACGTGTTCTGCATTCACTGCTGTGAGAGGGGAAGAGCTGGCATCACAGAGATGCCCAAGATGCCTGCACAGCTCGTGGGCAGATCCAACACCTGCCAGAATTCAGGCAACACAACTTCTGAGCTCCCACACTCATTCAGTCTGTTTCTTTGCTGGTATACAGAGGCATTACCACTGCTGTAATATGGTCTTAAGCTCCCAGATTGTAACTAATTTCATACCATACCTATCTCAAATGCATTTGCAGGAGTCCAAGCTGCACCTTCATTTGTGATGCCATGAAAAAGTCCAAATCTGAAGACCTTTTGGTAGGGGTAGGGGGAGTTGTTGGAGGGGAGAAAGGGGGGGAAAGAATAGCCGCTTAAAAGCTTATTTCTTGCTATTAGCCTCAGCTTCCATCCATTTATTCTCTCTTGTGAGGACTAGAATTTGTTTCCGTGAATTCCTTACAGCTCACAATTCTGTTTTGCTCCGCAGAACAAAACTCCCACAGAGCAACTCAGAAGAGCTAAGTCAAGATGAAGGACCAGCCATGACTGTTTGTCTTATAAAAGACCAAGCATAATTCAGTATAATTTTTGTAATTGGAGAGTTATTAATTATGAATTTAGGTCAGTATAATCAGCCACTTTACACACAGTTTTTGTTATAGAGATGCTGGTATTCATTTAAAGAGTTACATGAATGCTGTCTTCTATCAAGGCTATACGAATACACTAAACTGGGGCTTGTGTCTGTTGGATCTTGAAGCACTCCAAACATTCAGTTTACAAGCAGCAGGTGTGACAATGAAGAAAATTAGTCATTTCTACTATAAAGTCTCTGTGACTTTTTTGTAATAGGAATACAAATCAAAATAGATGGCAGAAATGCAGCCAGCCACTGAACAGGGTAAGTCTAGAACATTATCATATTTATCACATACCAATAATTAAAGGGTAGATTTCTCAATGGTCAAAATATACATGATCCTTAAAGAGTTGTGTGTTNTTTTTTTTTTTTTTTTTTTTTTTTTTTTTTACCCTGATGAAGAAATACCATTTCCCCTCATTTCCTTTTCCCCCATCACAAAGCAACATGGACTGGTTACATCATGCATCTTTGGCATATTATATGGAAGAGTTCAACAGGGACCACAAGGTCTTTAAGACAAAGTTTATTGCTTCCAATGCAAGTTACATAGATGCTAACAGCCTGAGTTAGAATTTGGCTGTGACACTGTGGACTAAGACTAGAATCAAACAAATATGTTTTGATTATTTTCAGAGTTATTCATAAGGAAATATATTTAGAGCACATTTCGACTTATTAAAAAATGAGAGCAAATAACTATTTACATTCACTTTCAGTTCTCTTCCCCACCAGGCATCCCCCAAGAGTTGTTATTTTGAGTGTACTTACATTTTTAAAAGTATGTTAAACCTCAAAAAGCCTTTTTTGCATAGCCGTGTTGTCCCTTCACATATGTCTCCCGTGTCCCAATCATCCTTCTAGAGTCACTCCTTCACTTCAGACACTGGAAGAGGGTCATCTTTTCTGGTGTCATAGCTCAGCTCTGGAAAAGCCTCAAACCAGAAGACTTTTAAAGGTCATTTTTCTGCCTTTGCTTCAGGTCATTTAGCCACCTTCCCTCTCAGACTGACACCACCCTCCCCGCTCCCTCCCCTCCTCAGGGCAGCTTCTTTCCGTGATCACAGTTTAGCAGAAGCTCTACTGCCCTTGTTGAGTTATAGCCTTAGAAAAGGGAAGTACCTGAAGCATTACCTGTTTTTTCCCTCCTCAGCTTCTAGAGAGCTGCTCTGTCCCCTCCTCAGCTTCTTTCAGATCTGACACCTTGTTCAGATTAATGAATCCAGTTCAGATTAATGACTCCAGTTCAGGACTGCTAATCCTGTGCCGTCCCCTTCCCAGTTTGCACACCCCACCAAAAAGTTCACTTATGTTGTAAAGACAAAATTTAAAATATTAACCTGAAAACTCCATCTGTCTCTCTGGGCAATAATGTTTAAAGCAATGTCAGTGCAAGCAAGGAAGGGCAGTTAGGACAGTTAGCAGTAAGGATACAGTCTGTTCATATAATAGGACAGAAAAGAAGCTGTGATAATTTAGCATAGAGAAAATGAAGGTCAAAGGGGAATAAACTTAATCCCTCTAGATATATCTGCTGGTTAAACACTAAAGAAGGGAAAGAGCTATAAAACAATACTGTCTTAAGGATAGATGAGCATTTGGTGGTCATATGCAAGTTTGGGACAGATACGAGGAGAAAGTTTCTAACCACAAACAGAAAAATGGTTGTGGAACCCTCTAATCTGTTAGAAATGGCAGCAATAAGAAAACTAATTATAGTCAAGATGTACTTGTTACATGTCTGGAAACGATGATATGACATGGCTGCACATGGCAAGAGGGCAGCGGAAAATGCCAGTCTAAACCTATGAAGCTGCTTTATCACCAACTGCTTGAAAGAGAAATGAAGTCTGTTATGGCATCTATCCCACACGCAATGTCTGAAAAGCACCTGATGCTCTACAGTACACGGCTGCCCATTTTAAATACTACTTATCTGTAATATTTAAAGAGCAAACAAACAAGCGTGGTTTTGGCTTAGAAAAGGAAAATGGGGTATCTAACCGTAAGACTGGTATATTACGTTCACTCAGACATGCAGTTTGGCCTTTGGTAACCTGAACCCAATTTCTTTCAGCAGTCATAAACCTTTGCAGCACATTAGAAATCTGCCACCAAAAATACTGTGTCCTTTGGCCTAAAGAAATGAATCGTTTCTTTGTGTTTGTATGTGGAGATTTGTAACATCATCCTCACAACACCAACGACAATAAAATCTAGAAATGTTATGCATACCTTCGAAGCAAAATATAGGTTTTTTTGGTTTTAAAATGAAGACTGTTTTGATGCTCTTCATAAGATGGTCTTAAAATTCAGGGGTATGGCTTTTTCAATCAGGCCTAAATCTGCTCTTGTCTCTGAAGTAGTCTTAGGGACTCTGTTTACATTGCTTCCAAAAATCTCTCGGTCCTTATTGTAGAACAATTGCCTCCCAGAACAGCATCAAATTTTCTTACCAACTGGTTTGAAATCAGTTCCCCAGTATCCTCTCCAATGTGCTTGCCCACAGGAGAATGAAAGGAATCATCCTCCGTGATTAGATTCTTACCCATACGAAACCCAAGTTGTCTGATAAACTTTCACAGCCAGAGTAGGTATAAGGATTTTCATAGCAATATGTCATTAAAAGTGATGGCAAGAGGAGAAGACACCAACCAAAATTCCAGACAAGGGGTATGCAAGAAGGAATTTTATATCTATATATAGAAGAGAATATAATGAACAAACCACCATTTGACTTAAAGGCGCTATCTTAGGTTAATAGAGAAAAACTGACGCTAGTACAGTTTGTGCCTTTTCTGTGCTGTGGATAAAGTGCATAGAAGACTACCATCTCCAGCTCTGTCAATTTGATACCTTTTAAATGCACTTAATTTTAAACAGAAATAAATTGCTAAGTAGTGTCTGTATCTGTTCTGAAAGAAGAACATATTCCTTAGGAGGATGAATAACCTCTGATGAAAACATCAGCCAAAAAGCTGCAGAATATCAAAGCTTAAAATGGTTTTAATAAGTTCCGTAAAAGAAACAGTTACACAGTGTAGAGGGAAAACTAACTTTTGGTTAGCGTAGATAATTTCCTTAGGAGCCAGGATTGGCCTCAGCTCTGATGTTACATTATACAGAATGTATGCATTTTAATTAAATGTTGCTCTGATACATCTAAAATGTAGGACAGATCATCTACTGTATCAACAGGACGTGCTGCCCTAGGATGAACAAGCCTTCACAAAATTAATCAAATTGGGCCCAACTGTGAAAAGGGTCAGGTCATTTAAGCAATAAATCTGGTTTCCATTACAAAGTGTACTGTATGAAAAAAACCTTTCTCTGTTTAAGTGGCTTCATTGTCAGCCACCCAGTGGCCTGCAGCCGAAACCCCGTTCTCAATCCCCCTGCCTTGGGATTGGCGCAGATTGCAGGGACCCTGCTCTGGTCGGGGGGTTGGACTAGATGATCTCCAGAGGTCCCTTCCAACCCTGACTATTCTGTGATTCTGTGACACTAACTGGTTCAAGTGAACCAAGTGAATGAAAGCAAACTACAGCATGTAGCAGGAACACGCCTTACAAAGCACATCAGAGTATGTAATCAGAACCTGATTTAGAAGGTCTTTCATTAAATTTGTATTTATCACTAAGGCAGTCTCTTCCAAACATTTAATTGTAGATTAGAAAGTACTAATAAAAACAGCAGAAGAACATGAAGGTCAAAATTGCACTTCTGCAAACCACCTTCTCCAAATTTTTATGCTTTTTCGACATGGCAGTCATGAAGACTGACAGCAGCACAAAACAAATTAGCAGAAAGAAAATAGTTAAAAAAAAACCCTTTTTTAATTACAAAACCCCACATCTCCAGACTTTTCAATATGAACAGCAAGTGCATATTGCATATCAGAAGGCTCTAGCGCTAAGCATTTTTTTGCTACAGAAACTTGAATGTCAGCTTTCTGAAATAATCATCCAGACTTTCAAAATACTGTTTCATTCTTGGGCCCTGTATCCAAAATGTGTGAAATACATGCTGATTTTCTGTCTTCAGCACCAGGAAATGTTTAAGCAACTACATTAATATACTGAAAAGAAAAATTTGAGACTTGGTCTCAGGAATTTTATTATAAACCTTGAAAAATTCTTCATTTGCCCCCTGCCCCTAAGTTATAGGGGAAATATTACTTCTTGAATGTCTCCAGCTGATATGCTTGCAGTGTCCAGGTGCAAATCCAACCTAGGGACTTCTGAGCAAGTTTTGAAAATCACTTCTTTTAATGTCTCAGGAAAGACCTAGACAAGGCTGCCATCGAGAGAAACAATAGTTTTTGAAAACAAATCCCTACCTGTAATGAACCAATTACTTTTCCTAGCCCAGTGAGATGGCAAGGAATGGGGTAGTATAATAACCTTTGAATATACTCTACCATAAACCTGCTAAGTGTCCTCTCATGCAGAACTGACTCTTGTGGCTTGGCAACCCTGAAAAGAGTTTAGCTGGTGCTTGCCTGTCGCTGGGCACACACAGGCGTGTGCGTTCCGATGGCAGAGGAGCTCAATGTCTGTTGTACTGTAGCGGCTTGTTAAAAAGCTGAATATTGGTCATAGCCTTTCACCACCTCTGAATTGGTTTTTATTTCTTTGCATCCAGTGACAATTCCCCTTATGCAAAAGGTAACATATTATTTAAACTAATATGCTTACTTGTCTTCACAAAGACACAATACCCAGCAATTTGAAAAACACAGAAGTATTTGCTTTGTTATTTTGCTTTATCCCCAGGCATTTGATATTTTCAACTCTTTTTATTTAGCTATTCTTCACATCCTTATTTTCTTGCAAGTGACTAACCTTTCAGAGCTCTAGAGAATAAATTGTATGTTTCTGCTGAGAAGGGAGGGAATAAATAAAAAAAACTAAAGAAAAATATATTGCTCCTTTTTTTCGCTCCTTATTTCTGAAAAGACAAATATTTGCAATATTCTCAAACTTTTAGGCTATTTTTTTCAAACTGTTCTGCCGTAGTTCAAATTAGTGCATCTGCTTGCGTATCTACAGCCCAAATCACACGCCAGCAACAACTACGTGCTGCAGAGTGATATCTGTTTTGATCTAGGACCAAGATATTTCCTGCAGATCGCCCCTTCGCCACATCACAAAATCTCTCTATGGAAGTGTTCAACAGTTTTTGGTTTGTGGAGTCCTGACTAGTGAAGGTGTAAACCATTTACAGCAGATTTAAGCCTACTGTCAAGCAGTCGCCTTTCACAGATGCCTTTGAAATGGTCCATAGACTGAAAAGCATTTCTCCACAACACATATTTCAGATCACAAACTATTTTTCTTCTTCTCCCAAGATTAATTATTTATCTGTATACTGGTAGGTGGAAAACAGAAGATCGTTTATTCTGTTTGTAGGGTTTTCCCACAGTTTAGAAGCCTGCTAAGGAAGCAGGCAGGCAGCACAGTCAATGCTACGCCACGGTCTTCCAGTTCTGGCTCGTGGAGACCCTTGGATGTGACCAGATCACTGAATTGCAGCTGTCCTCAGCTTCAGAATGGGCTCGCTGAAGCTGGTCATCAAAGGAACTGAACTAGGATGGGATCAGAGCAGCCTTGAGCCAGCCCTCAGGTTGAAGAAAGCAAAATCGAATTTGTAATTTCTCTCCTGTGTGAATCTGACTGGTGGTCAATTATTTATCTACCAAAAATGAGAATTCACTTGCAAACAGTAAAATTATACAGTCCCAGAAAAAAAAAACCAAAAAAACCACAACAATCAAGATAGTTTCTAGATATTGCAAGACCTTCTTCACAGCATTTACATTTTACTGTTGTGTTTGCAAAAATTAATTTATCCTCCACAGCCAAACCCTTGAGACCAATAATGCTGCATAATTTTATGTTGACATTCACAGAATTTGGGAATCAAGGTCTAGCACATTATATTTTACATTTCTCATCAGATTAACAAGACCTTGCAGAAGACACAATTTCCTATAACTTGGATGCCTTCCCCCCTTCTGCCACCTTTAGTTATTTATGCATACTATCTCCTAGAAGTCTCAGTCTAAGGCAATATTGTGTTTTCGTCTTACTCTCTTCTCACATTAGAAAACACATTCTAGAAAACTCGGACCCAAGAGGACCCCAGGTTTGCTTTCAACCCACATTTTAGATCTCATACTATGGATTGAGCTGGACTGATCCAGCACTGTTGCAAATAATGAAGTTATGCTGATTTATACTAAGAATCTGGATGACTATGCTTATTTTATTGCTTTTAGTGCATTTTAAAACATATATGCTCTTGAATTTCCTTATTTTACCCTCACAGTTAAAATTGTCTATTTCTAATGTCTGCTGACACATTTAAAATTGTGATTATAACTAGACCTTTTGCTGTTTAAATGTAAAAAGTGTGGAAACCAACCATGCTTCTCCATTGCCAAGAGTGGGAGAAGAGATGTCAGCAATTTACTTTATAGTAGGAAAAACACAATCCTAAATTATTACTAAGAAATCCACAAAACACCTCCAAAAACACCAACAAAATGGAAGAGATTTACATGGCAATATCAGTACTGCTTTTTGCAGCAGACTTAATTCTGCACTAGCTTCAGTTGTATTTAAAACAGGGGATATTTCATACTGAATTATATTAATTCATTTGCATACTTATCACTTTACAGTTTGTTGGGTTATATGTTTTAGAACTATATTTGGCTTCATTTATGTGAGCACTCAGATCTCTATCTCCGCAATGTCAGAGGAAGTTACAAACAAATACAGAGAAAGCAGACGGGTAAACACCAAACACTCAAGGAAAAGTATACGGCAATCAAGGCTTCCAGAAAAGGAAAGAAATAAAATCTTCATGCAAAGCACTGAAGAAATCATAATGGTGCGAGAATGAGTGATCCAATTTCAGGAGTTTCAAAGGAGGAATTATGCCCTCTGGGAATGAAAGATGTATCAAACATTATCAATGCCTGTTCCAAGGAAAGGCTCATTTTTTTGATCTGCTGCTTCTAACATTCCCATGCTATAGTAGAGTGGGACTGATTGAAGAGGAGGTGGCTAGCAAGGTTTCAGCCATTCTGTGGCCCCTCCTTTCTACATCCCTGCCCTTTAACCACTAGATTACACTTTCTTGCCTTCTATGCTGCAAAGCCCTTCACAAGGAGAAAAGATGCGTTTGCTCAACTGTTGCATGACTAAATGAAGGATGTCACCAAAAAAAAAAAGAGGGAGAGAAACATGGTAAAGGAAAATCTTGTCCCCCAAACCCCCAAAACAACAACAACAACCACCCCCACCAAACCGAACACCCCAAACCAGAATTTGTAAGCACAAAACACTAAATTGCATGTTCTTCTTCCCTCAGAGGAGGAGATGTATGAGTAAATGACCTACTTGGCAGAAGAACCTACGTGGATTGGAATATACCCCAAGACATAAACCAGCTTGGGTTTTGTTTTCATTCTTATCTTCTATTACAGTGGTGCTAATGTTCTCTCCTCTGTGACAGCAAACACTAATATCCACATTCTCTTGAATTAGAAGGGGCTAACTCAATGTGTCAGAAGAAAAATTTAAAATAATACATTTGTCGGTTAAGTAACCCTCAACATACTTTTGCTAGGTGAACACCGGGTTTTGGTTTGTGGTGTTTTTTAATTTCACATTTTCTCACCTTCAGTATTTTCTCAGAAAATTCCTAAGTAACAGCCTTCTCTAGTCCTGAGAACAGGGAAGCGATCAATAATCTAGCTCTGCAGCAAAAATGAGACTTGTGTTAAGTTGCTCATCTCTTGAAACAGATGTCTTTGCTCATAACAACCAAAGGACGAAAAGAAGACCAAAGCATTTAATACTCTTCCAGAGCCTAACACATTTTTATCCTCCTTGGTTGGTGTTTTTGGGGAATAAGGAAGATATCTTTTTTGTGGAAATGATCTTGTAAAATGCTTATACCTTTACAGCATCACTTGTAATTCAAAAGTGGTGCAAATAGCACTGGATCAGTTCCAGCATTAGATAAGATGGAACCCAGAAGCTTAGCGCAGATGTGGGTCTGCTTAATTTATTTATCTGACAAGTTCAATTGTATTTCTTGAAATCAAGAAAGTATTTTCTTGTCTTACATTAATGGTTAAATATAAATTAAAGACTGTGTTCTCTTTGAATAATGGTTTCATTTAGTATATAATTATGATAAAATGGGAAACTATACTTTGACTGAGTGCCTGTATGACCTGAGTGATCCTTCTTTGGATCTTTAGCCTAGTAAGCATTTCTCTGTGCTCCCTACTAAACTGCTGATTAAGAATTTATTTTCTCATTATGTATGCTATTTTTAAGTTTGCATCTTTCTTATTTCCTTTATGGAAGGCCAGAACTTGCACACTAGCAATGTTTTCCTAGCAACTCATCTAAAGGACATGTAATTGAACTACAAATTGCTTCCCAAAGGTGTTCCATAACGTAGTGGAAAGCTTATTGGTAAAGGCAAGCAAAAGCAGATGTGAAAAAGAAAGGACAAAATTTGCTGTTATCTGTTGCAGTATTCATACTGTAAGGATCATTAAACTAATTAGCAGAAATTTAACTGGAGGTTAAAATTCTGGGAGCAGAAAAGATCTCCGATTCTTCTTCCTCTTCTTTTTTTTTTTTTTTCTTGCAGGAAGAGAGACCCTTTTACTAACCACACAACAAAGAGAGCGCACGGTTGGATGATGTTAAGTGTAACATACCCTTTGTTTAGAGATGATCTAGCACAGAGGAGGAGCATGTTCCAAGTAATATTTTGTTAGCAGTTGTGTATTTATTGCCCTTATCTAGAAAAAGGGCAAGGTGGCCTTTTGAGAAACATTTATATGAAGCCTATAGTCTGGAGTACATCCTTCAAAATTTGAAATACTCTCTCCTGTGTATACTTCTAGTAGGAGCAATTTGGATCACTTGAGACTGATTAGAAATATTGCAATCAGTGATTAAAAATGTTCTTGTATTTAATATGCCCTGAGCAATGCAGAATTCTTAAATAACAACACCTTTATGTACAGTTTTACAAAGGCAGATATTGCTATAAATAATTTAACTTTTACTACTTCCTTTATCTATAGAGGATCACAGAGCAAGTGTGCATCATTTGTGTTGCCTATGGAACTAAACTCTTAAATCAGGATTAGGTGGGGAGGGAATGAGGCAGTACACTTTATATTTGCTAATCTTAGTGAAAGTCTGTATTAAAACATTTGGCATCAGAAAGAAAAGTTTTATAAATAGCTCTGCCAGATAACAGGATGTTATCAGATTGCTTTTGTCTAAGAACTCTTAGATTGATATTAAGATTTGTTGTGATCTGGGAATGCAAAAAGTATAATACGAAAAAAATGGTGCTTTTATTTGGATAGTACAACTGTAGTCTTCTGTCTGAAGTGTTATCAGGAGTTTAGAAAGGATAAAAAGGACTTCTTGATGTCAGATTTTATATATAGGTATAAAATATAGGTAACAGCACAGCCTCAAATGTATGGATTCCAGAATTAATATCTGACACTGACCCACAATCTCCTTATGACATAGCAACAACTCAGTCCAAGCCGATATTCCTGTCAGTTTGCAGAGATGGAAGTGGGGGTGTATCTTCCTCTATTCATTCAAAATATGGTCTTAGAGTAAGAGCTGCTGGCTTTTAAGGACCACAGAGGGCTGAGATCTAACCATCGCTCTCGAGGATCAGTTCTCATATTCCTGGGCTTTCATCCAAAGAGGGGATGCTTTGAAGGATCCTTCTGTCCCACATTTGTCTTGGTAACCAGCAGAACAGAATGCACCTTCATTCTCTATAAACAAGATAAACTTGTTTGTTCATTTGAAAGCAGGAGGAGGAACAGAATGAAAATGCTTTTGCAAAGGAAATATTTGACCGATTATCTGGCTGGGTAACACTGATGTTATTGAAAAATAGACCTTTGTGCTAGAACTAAACAATGGAAGAGGAAGCCTGTGGTTACCCTCGCAGCCAGTGTTTACACGTTGGCTGTGCTGGTACCAGTATTTCTATTGTAAGTGTTCAAAAACCTTGAGAGATGTTTCACTCTGACTGCTAAGACTGGGTATGTAGTTTAATAGACATAAGTCCGAAATGTGGGGGAGAATAAGTGGTTTTACAAATATGCAAATATAACTTTCAATTTTTCATATTTGTTCAGAATTTTCTTTACGATTAATTTTATGCAGAACTTCTGATGTTTCACTTGTCACCTTTCGTTTTGGCAAGACTGTGTAGCTGAAACTAAGTGGTCTTTCAGAGTGAACACAGCAATTAGCTGTTCTCTAAGTTGTCCTGTATTGCACTGCAGCAATTAAAAGACATTCATAAAAATTGTCTAAACACAGTAGTGTTGATCTCTTCTCTCAGAAGTACCTTTTCTAGGCCAAAATCATCCTTTTACCCTGAAGCAAACCAAACTAGTTATTTTCTTCAGCTGAGCCTAACTTCAGTACCATCAAGCATTTCCTGAGCACAGCCACACAATGCTAGAACTGTTTCCACCTGAGGTCTGTGGGATGCTACTGTAAGGTTAATAAATACACAATTTAAATGCACAGGAAAAATTTAACATCCAACTCCTAGAAAAAAAAATTCTTTGGCAACTCATGGGGGTCACGAAAGTGGATCGCGTTGGCTTTTGAAGTTGTACTTAGCTGCCCTGTATACATCCAGCTTTTGTAAACAAAAATGCCCCTTCACCCTGTAGAAATAAAAAGAGCAGATCATAAAACTAAGGTCTAATTCTGCCAGATGTTGAACATCTCTGTGCTTTGCATACCTAATGGATCCCACTTACAGAGGATTTTATTGCTGCAGTAAAAATTCCTACGTAACTTTAGAGGTCACCTTCTCAGAGTCAACGTTAAACTGTTCTTTCCACACTGGTCCTGCCTGAGTTCCCTCTAGATCCTAGAGATTTGATTCTTGTGCCACAAGAAAAATCAGATACAAAAAAATTCAATTACACCTGATGTATAACGCTTTGATAGGAG
The DNA here is from genome assembly GCA_013398815.1 of Ibidorhyncha struthersii. NCBI lineage: Eukaryota > Metazoa > Chordata > Aves > Charadriiformes > Charadriidae > Ibidorhyncha > Ibidorhyncha struthersii. Next base: position 439,323 of record VZSZ01007380.1, on the reverse strand, counting down.
CAAAAAAAGTTTTGCGTGCTTTGTGACTCATCCCCAATTCAACTTTGGAAAGCTGAATATTTTCACAGAAGAGATTTTCAAGCAATGACAGAGAACAGTATTTATCAAGCAGGTTAAATTCCTTCCAAGGAGAAATGTTACCAAGTGACCACACTATGTGATCATCCAAATCAATACCTAATTAAAATATACTATTATCTTGACAAGTTCATACTTGCTCCTCTGGGGACAGCACCAGATATTTTAGAACAAGGGGGAAGAAATCTTTCCATAAGCAGTTAAATAACCCACTTCCGAAAAAGTTTCCAAGTAATGTCCAAGATTTATGTATGCGATCTTGTGCATCTGCTCAATTTATTTGATAATTTGATTCATAAAAAGCTGTTAGCTTTTAAAATCCAGATTTTCTAGTACTTATGCCTGAAAATACATGATTTTCATGAAGGCAAAGAAATGAAATGAAGGCTCTGTATTAGAAAAAAAATTGTGACAGCTAACACATTGGCTATGCCTGTTAATTGTCATATAGGATTAGTATTCCCTGCTTCTTTAAAATTGTGAAAGAGCATTCTGCAAAAAAATTATGTTGCATGACAAGTATATCCTGTTATATAAGCAGCACAAACTGAAACTGAAAACTTTTTGATTACTTCTGTTTAATTTATCCTTCTCAAATACTGTCCTCTTTGTGTCAAGTTTTTCTTCCATTATATCTTTCTGAGGATAGTCCCTTTAAATTCAGCAGAATAATGAGCTCCAACATTTAGACTAGCTTTATAATTAATAATTACTAGCGGAATTCTTTTTTGCTAAAAGATAAGGGATCTTTTTGTTTGTTTTCATCTTTCGCTTTGTTTTTAAGGAAACCTATCTATGTAATAGTACTTCCTTTTCCAACTTAAGTAGTTTTAATACTAAAAGCATTCTCAGTTTGTACTCTGAAAGATCCGATTTTTTCTTGAAGCAATGGTAGGAAGTCAATAATGGGATTCAGTACTTTTTTGTTTATTTTAGGTGTGCATCAAACAGTTTTCAGCTTCTTTGCAGTACGTACGTAAAATACAGGAAATTCCTAGCAGACTTTTAGGCATGATATTACAACAGAAAGGCCTCAGTCTTCCAACTAAGCAAAAGAAACAGTACAATATAACCCAAATCATTAATATTATCTTCTAAATAATACATACCAGTCATCAGATGGCTTGTGAAGTCTCCAAGAGCTGAAACTAAACAACCTGTTTTAATGGACATTTGTGAATAACAACCTTCTTAAGCCCAGCATTAGTCTGTAAAGTCAGTCTTGAGGGGGAAGAAACCCTGTGTTTGTCAGCTGCCTTATTTATAACTAATAACCTAATTGGCTTTACAGGTGGATGAGAATCTAATTAACTCTTTGCCAGTTAGCAATGGCCAGAGGTAATTTCTTTCATATGTTAAAGGAACAGCTGCATTAAGAAATGGTCCATTTAAATGACTTCATGGCTATCAGAATGAGCGCATCTTCCACCACCAACATTTGTAGTACAATGCTCTTTAAAGGAAAACTTGCACATAGAAACATTTTGAAATAGACTATATTCACATGAAGAAAATGTGCTTAGCTATTGCTTTAATTTGCTTGTGAGGCTTTTCTCATTCATAGTTTCTTGCACTGATCATAATTCAAAAGCAATTATATCATAGTATGTTGTTATGGAAAATACGAGCTTATTTCATTAAAATACGGAGTAATCGAAAGCTAACTTTTATAAAGGAGGTCATCAAGCTGAAAATCAAAAATTTCTGTTATTTTGTTAGAAGTGTCAGAGAAAATTGCTACACTTATAAAAAGATGGAAAAGAGAAAGAAAGTACTTTGTAACTGACTTTTTAAAACAAACACATACTTCTTAACAGTTGCACTGGCCAAATCCAGAGTTTAGAAATTGGTTCTTTCAAAAATAATAAACTGATAGTATCTTTTTAAAATAGCAGAAAGATCACAGGCAATAAAAGAGTAAGCATTAATAGAAATGTCCCTGTTTGAAGCAAGTGAATTGAGTAAATGTATGTATTGGTAATGGACATCAAATTGAATGTACTTTGCTAAAGTGAAATGAATAGAGGTATCTCACTTAAGTTCCCTGAAAATTTTCTGTGTGCATTTTCCAAAAAATCCCAAGTTATTAGCTCTGAAAGGGAAAACGTATCATAATGAAAAGCGGCACATATTGCTCTGCCTATGTGTCTCACCCTTCTGCTGTTAGTTTGATCTTTGGCCTGTGGACTGAATTGCTCAAGTAAATTGCAGATTTGTGGCACTCAGTGGTAATTACTATGTAGAGACTTGCCAGCTCGATGTGAACGGGGACCAGTAACTCATGCACATCAGATACAAAGCAGCTGTCAAGTAATAATTACGTTCAGCCGCACTGATCTGTAATGAAGCCAGTCACTGGGAGGTCCAGCCTTGCAGATCCCAAATGATATACTTTTAATGTACTTTTGATTAAAATTCATACTTCTTAAGTCTTATACGCTGTTCATTTCACCTTTTACTGAAAAGTAATGACGAATGTACTTAATGCTTGGGCTGTGCTGAAATGCATAGCATGTGTGATTAAGTATGAATTTGAAGATTAATTAACCTGCTTTGAGTAATCAGATTGTGACTTAACACTCTGCAACATCATCTTTAGTCGAGTGATAAGACTTTTCAAAGCCAACTTTGTTTCAAAGCATGAAGAAAAAGCAGCTAATCCTTGTTGATAAGATCTCTTTGACAGAAATCTCCTTTATAATAACAAATTTGCCTTTAAAATATGACCATGAATATGAATAACAACAACAACAATAACAATAACAATAACAGTAATAATAATGTTAGTAAGGAACTACCACAAATAAAAATTCTGTAAACTAAGCTGAGGATAACAAATAGAAAAAAGAAATGGGGAAACATGCCTCTTGCTTAACTTGCTCAAAATGGAGTGTACTGTTGTGTCTGCAAAGGGTTGTTTAGGTTGAGAAACAGTACGCATTTGGAATCTTAAATATTTTAAATTTTAGTAGTGCTTTAACATGCCAGCACAGTTGGGTATTGTAGAAGCAAAACAGTTGGTATAAATGTTGTTGTATTGAAGATATCACACTGTACCAATGTGGTAAATGGGTTATGCGAGCTCTACTGACAAAAATGCGGTTTTGCTGGTCCAACTTGTCAATTTTAAGGACTTCTGCTGATGTAATTCGATCGAACAAGGACCACAGCGTTTTGCACCCCACAGCAGTCTAAGGTTGCTGTATTAACTTGTCAATAAAGGAGAAGTGTTAAAATAATGTACGTTGCAGTGACTGGGAAAAGTACCTGTGCCAGCATTTGCTTATTAATTGTAAAAAAGAAAGGAGAAGAAAGAAGGAAAAAAGGAGATGGAATGGTCCCAAAGTCTCAGTATGCTATGGAAATCACAACTTCCTGAGATTTTTGCTAAAGAAACATGAAGATTTCATGCAGAAGTCTTTTCTCCCCATTCTTACTGTTTTTCATATCAGAAATTGTTTATCTAACTATTGTACAGTGAGCAACACTAACTGCAAAAGGCAGAAGGGACATGGTGTACTGCTAAAAGATGTGACCACTTCTTTGTTTTCTGATGACTGCAATTTGAAATCAGATTGTTTTGTTGGTTAGAGATCTATATCTATATAGCACCCCACATAAATCCAGTCAACGAGACTTAACATATGGATCATTTGAGACCTTCTTGCTTGAGTGGACAACCAGCATGCTGTTAGCATACTGTCTTGAACTTCTAGGTAAGAAAGGGTGACGATATCTAGAGCTTTATGACAGCTCTGAACTTTAGAGGCTAAAAAATTTAAACTGATACTGTAGAAAACAAAGGCCTGGAAAAATGGTTTAAAAAGAGAGGAGGGAAATATGCAGTGGTAGAATAGATTAAAAGCTCATCTTCAAGATATATTACTAACATAAAGAGGACAAACCTCTACTTTGCACAGTAAAAATCTGAAAATAATTGTTGCAAACCAATCCATAATAATTCTGAGTTGTGAATTTCCCTCATATTCTTGAAAAGTAACCTAGAGATGTCTGAGACGCATTTTTGGCGTTCTTGCTTACTGTATTCCTTTGGACAATTAAATTAAAATGTTAATGAAATATTTATTTCTTCAATTTAATTTTAGACAACTTTTGAATAATCAAAGGAAAGAGATGATATTAACACACAAAGGAATAAAAGGTAAGTAATTGGGATTTACTGAGAGCAAGCCCCTTTTTTCCCTGGTGAACCACAACAAAACAATTATGTCACTGTGGTAACCACAGAGAACCATTGAAACCGACCATCAGGAAACACAGGGCTCACTGAGGCGTGACCTTTTCTAAACGGATGCTCTGAAAAGTGGTCACAGCTGCCCATTCCCAGGCCAGAGTCCCCTTCTGCCTTCATCCGCAGAAATACTGTTGTTCTAATTAAATAAGAACTGCAAAGACAGGCTTCTGATACGTTTATTTCGCATTTTTCTGCTTTTTTTATTCCCCTCCCCCAGATTTCTTTAGTGAGTGAACATTAAATGATGGGGAGGCCCCTAATCTCACATGCTGGAAATGTCCAGCAGCCCCAGGTGGTAGGAGGGCTGGCCAGGGCTAATCGGGGTCTTCCAGCACTTGCATCTAGAACTCTGTATAAGATTTCCTGTGTACTTCGGCTTCTTTCTCCCATTTTGAAAACCTCTGAAACATTTAAGCAGACCTACAGTACAAACAAAGTCTACCGATTACATTATTTCATCCTTGTCAAACACTCATGCACATGTGCACTGCCGTGTTGCGTTTTGCCAAAACTGAGCAATCCCGTTAGCACTTCTAAATTCTCTTGCTTGATAACTGCCTGGCAGTTGTCCTTCCTTATCTTCTCTTTTCAGTTCTTCTCCCTCTTTTTACTTCTTTCTAACATTGCTCCTCTCTGTAACCTGACGTCTTTTGCTTCCTTTTCATCCCTAATTTCATTCTTCGTATCACTTAACATCTCTTTGTCGGCCCTAGTTATGCCTGCTCCCTCCTTCTACCCTTACACTTTCGTCCATGATGTTTATTCTTTGTGTTCTTACTTCCTCTCTGACTCTCCTGTCTGGGCTTTCCTACTTCTTACTCCTGCCCTTCTTTCTCTTCAGAACTCTTTCTTTTCTTTTTGTTTGGTCTCTTCCTTTCTCCTGCTTCTCACAAATTGTTCCATTTCTCTCTCTTCTGGATTTAGGCTGTACTTAAGTCTCAACTATCATGAACAATAGTCCATGATAGTCGAGACTTAAGTTCAGCCTAACTCCAGATCGTATTCCTAAATTAAAGACATATCACACAGCCTATATACATTCATATTTTAATTATATTGCTATAAAAATTTAGCTAGGATAAAACCCCAGAAAGCTGGGATGAGTTGAGGAATTTGATATTATTCAGAAGGATAATTCTAGTGTATAGGAATGCAGAAGCAAATGGGTGGCGTGAGCTTAAGGCAGCATTTTTGCAGCTATCCCTAGCACAAAGAATTCAAATCAGTTTTGTGCTTAGTAAAAGTGTTTCTTGGTGCACTCAGAGGCCTGGAGAGTCAGCCTAAAATGTTACAGGTAGGTGTAATCTTTTCCTTGTTTGAAACGAGTGTGAAATCATAGAAAATATTAATACAGAGCAAGTTTTAAGTGGATGGACAAGTGTTCCAACGTGGTTTCTCATTCCAGTTTGGGAATTTGTCTCATGAGACCTGCCTTACAAAACAAATCTCTTCTGCATTCATGACAGCTTCATATTCTCAGTTTCCTGGGGACTGCAGCAGAAAGCTAGAAACCGCTTACTGAAGAGGATCTAGCGTGACTTGGGTTGCATCTAGAGGCTTAAAAAGACAAGGTAACAAAACAAAATTGGGTAATGAGTTTAGTTTACAAGAAGAAAGGCAGGAGAATGGTTTAAGAAAATGCAGGGGGGTTGGAACTAGATGATCTTTAAGGTCCCTTCCAACTCTAACCATTCTATGGTAATGTAGGATTTCTGGTAACAGGATAGGAACTGGAAACAAGGATGCTCAAGCTGCAAAAACATTTTTATTTTAATTTAAGAAGACAAAAATTAACCATAAACGTGCAGCTTTTGCTTACATCTGGCAAAACACAGCAGTACTCTGCTGTCATTTCACTTTCTGAATTTAACGTAAACATACTTTAGTTTAATTACAGTTTTTAACAACTGAAGAGATTTATTTAACAGAAATAAAATCATCCTCTATTACATAAACATTGGGTCACATTCCTCTTTCTCTTCGAGAAGGCCTTAGTTTTCAAGATCAGTAAGCTGGTGTTTGCAGAATACTGGAGTACAAATTCCAGTTAAATCCCCCATTCCTTTAGGACCTTCTTGTCAGTCCTTTGGTATGTTTAGATTTATTCAGCACTTTTAGCACTTTATGTCCATATTAAAGGTCTCTGTGGAGCATCATCATGCACTACATTTTTGCAGAGGCACAGGAAAGTCTTTAATATCTCTTGCAAGCTTATCTTCCCAGTACGCTACACTTCCTGGTGCAATGATTAAATAAACTATTTTCCCGTAACACAGAGTAAAACTAAATACCGTGTTCTTCAGTCTAGCAAGTAGTTTGATTAAACTGCCGATTCTACTAGCAGCATTTGGAGCTAAATCATATACATTTCCTAACCAAAAATTAGTTATAACAATGGTGGGATAACTCTTTTTTTTGTTGATGTTTGAAATGGTAGGATGTGCCTAGTTAGTCTCTTGAAAATATTCATGTACCATGTGTCTATATAGCGGAAGAAGAGAACCCCAAGGACAGGGATTTAGGAATTGCTATGCCAATTTGGGCTCAATTCCACATCATTTCAGTATGAGATTCTTTGTGGAAGGGTGCATCAAATAGGGCAAATGAGGAATAACTTCGAAAGAATTCACCATTGCTTCCTAAACAGAAAATTCTAAGCTATTTAGAGAGAATAACTTTTAGGACCGAGGATATTGACCCAGTGAAATAACATTTGCAGGTACAGGTTTTGCCCCTAGAAGTAATCAAGTCAGTAACCTACTTGAGAAAGAAACTCCTCCAGAAAGGGCCAAATAACCTACTTAGAAAGTTTTCTTCATTGCTGGCACCTGATTGATACACTACAGGTCCCACTTACAAACCCTCTGCTCCAGAGGTGAAAGAGTTTACAGCACATCATACTGATCTTTGTACCTCCTACTGCAGCATTATAAATAACATTGGCTGCAAATCATTGTCTGTGACATGATACGGAATTTAAAGATAGGAATAAGACTTTTAGATATACACTTAAAATTCTAGGCTTGAATTACTTTGCACGTTACTTTTGTAAGGAATTTGTTTTCATTTATTATGTAGGAGCAGCTGCCCTATTATTTCATTAGAAATGTTATGAGACCTGAAAAAAACCCAAAACATTTCCACAACTCTGATTTATGAGCTTCTTAATATAACTTCAGCTTAGCATCCGACTTAATTTTATCAGAATACCTCATAACAGAAGACCGAAATCTAAGAAAACCCATGTCTTAACAAGGGAGTTTTCTAAAACTCTCAAAACCAATTGAGTAAATCCTACAGGATTTATGATGCAAACACATTAAGAGTGGGAAAAGGAACACTGTTGAACAGATTATTCTTTTTTTTACTGAAATAAAATTTTACTCTAATATTTATCATACCATCTTAGGAACTCTTATTTTTTATATTTCTAGTGATCCAAGGTACATCCAGATACACTATTTCTGAAACAGCTGTAACCGTGTTTTGAGATAGAATCATAAAATCCTAGAATGGTTTGGGTTGGAAGGGACCTTAAAGATCATCGAGTTCCAACCCCCCTGCCATGGGCAGGGACACCTCCCACTGGACCAGGTTGCTCAAAGCCCCATCCAGCCTGGCCTTGAACACTTCCAGGGATGGGGAATCCACAGCTTCCCTGGGCAGAAACATAATGGGCCAGGAGGAAAAGAAGTCTATTGGTTCATTAGTTACCTAGCATAATGAAGACACTTATTTTTCCAGTTACCTTCCTGATTATCTTTACCCAGCCAAGCTTTGTGGGGGTTCAGTTTTGAGTTCTGGTGGTGGTGGTGGGTTTTGTTTGGTTGGTTCGGATTTTTTTTTTAATTAAATTTAATTGTGTAAACATGTGAACATTTCTATTTATTATGCATAGATTCAAACATATGCCTCAAAACCTCAGGTCCCTGTGTTTATACTGAAGTTACCCTTAAGGTTCAATTTTCGAATTATAATTATCTCAGCAGTTGTACTTACTGCAAGTCTCACTTCAACAACATGGAGCCTTCCCAGTAGTAACCGTGATTTTGCAGCTCGTAACAAATCATTCTGTAGATCAATAAATGAATATTGTTCAGATGTTAATTTGCCTGAGCACAATGTGTAACAGAATCCCAGTTGGTGAGCTGAATTCAAACCACCACAAGCAGCAGGGTTGGAACCGCGTGCTTTAAACTCAAAGAAACTTCAGGTGTTTTCTTGTTCAATGGAGAACTCACATACTCTTGTAATCTCACCATATGTAATGGTGCTGATTTACTGACTGAACAGAGAAGGAATTATGTTAGAGTTCAGATGAGTTATTCTTTTTACTAGAAATAACATTATTGCCTTTTGCTTTTCTGATGATACCATGTTTTGTGCCTATAAACTTATTCCAGCTTTGATACATGGTGTATTTAAAGCGGAATACATATTTTTGTCAGCAAAACGCAGTAAGATTTCTTGTCTAGGAATGGAATTGATAATAGACATAATCTCGGGGCAAATAAACCTTATTACCATAATTATAATTCAAAATTTAAGAGGCCAATAAAGGTAAATTGGTAGTTTCTAAATTCAGGTGACAAATCCTTCCTAAGAATTTGTGATTATTAAAACAAGTTTGATTGATTGCTGGACAAACACCACCTGAAGTGGTACCTCTTCTTAATTTCTGCTTTTTACTGGGGACTTCTTTTCCCTTCCTCTAACCCCTACCATTGTGGCTCATCAGGCTCCTGACATAACCCCATCACTTCTGTCTCGCGCCGTGGGAGATGGAAACTTCAACTTAGGTGGCTTCATAGGCACGGGAACCTGCTGTGCCAGTTTTTCCTATACATTTCTCAAGAAAATCAGAGACATCAGCCTTTTTGAAGCTCGGTGTCGTGGCTGACAGCAGCACAGATGACTAGCTGTATCTGTTAAAATAGGGAGAATTTTAGCATTCATTCAAAGGCAGGTTTCTCACCTCCTCTTGATAAACTGTGATTAAGCCTGTCAATAAAAAGATAAAAGAAAGAGGGCTCCCCTCACCACACACACTCAGAAATTCCTCTATAGAAAGGAATAAAAGGTTTGAGCTTCAAATTACAACTTCCTTTGCAGATCTATGTCTGTCCCTTCATCTTTTGCTCTGACTGCAGGGACAGTGAACATCTAAGTCTGCAAACTCTCCTTGCGCTCCTGGTTGCTTTTTTAGCCTGAGGAATCTGTCTGGTTGTGGCTTTCTGTTCTGCATATACAACACTATAAAATCGGAGCCTTATTTTTTCTGTCTAGACAACACAGTATCACACGTAACAAACTAGAATAGTTTGAAAAAGGCTTAGTTTTAATTATGAATAGCAATTTTTATCTGAATTAACCATAGAATCATAGAATAGTTTGGGTTGGAATGGACCTTTAAAGGTCATCTAGTCCAACCCCTGGGTTTTGCTGGGCAAAATATCCTCATTCGCTCTTAACTATAGGGGCCAGAATCTACAAAAAATTCTAAACACAGTGCGTTGAAAAAAAAAAAAAACAGGAAAAAAACCCCAGTGCTAAGAGCTGTTCCAAATGCTATGTAAAAATAATATTGAATTATGAAGCATTTTGAGCTTTTGATTTCCAACACTAGTTTTTTTTCTGTTTAGCAGTTTCTGCTTGTTTGATGTTCCTCAGGTTGCTATTCGCATTTCAAAATTTGTACATAGGTAATGCTTTAGCTCCAGTACGTTAGAAAAAATACATATATTGACTGTAGATTTTGCTGGTAGATGCACACTGGAGGCTGACAGAAAAAATCAACCTGAAAATTCACTTTTAATTACTGCCTTAGAAATTCCTGGAATACATTTCTGAAATAAATGGCTACATAAAGTGCAGTTCAGAGAGTCTGACTCATTGTGATATATGCTACGGTAGAATGCTTAAAGCTTGTGCAGCTGGAAGACCTTAGACTATATTCATCAAAGGACCATGCAGTGATGATGTCAGTGAATTAATTTCTAAATCCAAAGCCAAAGGCAATAATAATATCGAGCTATAGAAATAACTTTGGCAAAGTAGGCATTCTATAAAGTTTAAGCCACATCAATCAAATTTTGTTTTATGTCACGTTGGGAAAGAATGTGCCACGCCAGGAATTTCTTCTTTGTGTTGGGTTTAAGTAATAGTCCCCGCTGACATTGCACCATAATGAAAATCTGTAAAAAATATTTTGGAATTATTCATTCCTTCAAAATAAACATTTTTCAAGTACAAAATTGCATAAAGGCAATGAAATACTTGACTGTCCGTGTCACTTCTGTCTTGCCAGCCCACAGGTGAGGTATCTGGTCCGGCATTTTGGTGGTAGGTCAGAACACACAAGTTGAATCAGCACAACAGCTCTGAATGATACTGAATGGTCACCTTTCTTAGACCAGATGTTACCCCTCATGTCTTTCTTACCTGGTTATGAATTTTCACAACAGACGGAAAGCATCCTGCAATGCGTTTCTACACAGAACTTGACCAGCCCTGCAATGGATGGATGCAAAATTACCTTGCCCAGGTTCACTGATGGAATGGTAAGCTCACCAGTTCATAAATTAACATCTGATTCTCCCAGCCATAAATCTAGCCAAAATCTGGAAAGAGTTACAAGTAAAATCATCAACAAAACAGCTACTGATCATTGTTTCTTTGGAAGATTGGTCTCACTTTTAGCTAATCACCAAAGACTGAAGATATATAAAGAGCCTGTGAGTCAAAAGTAATGTCTTGCGTCTTTCATGAAAACAATGACATCGCTGCTGACCTCAGTGAGTACAGGACCTCGGTGGCGAGTCTGTGGTTGCAGTATAGATCCCATGATAGAGGTGTAGCTGGATGAAGTTTGAAGTCATGACTTACAACTCAGGTTACTGAGTTTTAAGACTGATTACTTATGACTCGGATTACTGATTTAAGATTACTGAGTCTTAAATCATTACTTAAAGCAAACAGCTTATTCCCATTTGAATATAGGACATTTTTATTTTATCTGGCAGAGACTGAACTATGGAAAAGAATTTACAGTGCTTATAAAAAACTTTTTATTTTGTTAACCCTGTATGCATCACTGAACGCTGATGTCACCATTTCAGTGTAATAAAAATAGAAATGAAAAAGTTAGAGAAAATATGTTTTACTTTATTTCTCAAATCCTGCCTAATATTAACCTTAAGAATTTAAAGCATTTAAAAAAAAAAAAAAATAATTACTCTGTGTATATCAAACATTATTCATCTTTGAGATATATTTGCATTGCCATAAAATATCAGATTGAGATATATTTGCATTGCCATAAAATATCAGATTTCTATCATGAGCTCTGTTGACCTCAGAGGAGTTGTAACAGTTGAGGGGGGTGGTTGGTGACAAATTTACAAAGATTATATTAGATCATGAATCAGACTAAAAAGTGCACAAAGAGCATGCCTTTTTTTTTTTCTTTTATATTGCAAATGATGTCTTATTTACTTTTTATTGGTAGTTTTGGCAACAACAAAATTACTGAATATTCCTCAGTGTGCCCTTGTTACGTTTAAGAACGGGATCCTCAGCCATCAGCAGGAAGAGGATTCTTTAAAAAGTATATTCAACATCAGTAAGTTGGTTTCCCTTTTCTTTTGTTTGAAATTTTACCACTTTTATCAGTATTTGCTAATGCTTTTGAATAAAAAGTGTAATAATAAGTTTGTTATGCTGTTTTGTGTGCATCCACTTTGAAATACTGGAGTACCAACATTTTATTTTATTTTTTTGTCTTAATACTCCGTCATTCGTGACTATAGCGTTCTCTATTGCTAACACTGAGTTCAGTCAGTACCATGTGAACCATTTGTAATTGATATGCACCAATTCCAGGTGAAACATTTTCACTTGTGGTAGTATCACCCATGCTGTCAGGAAGCACTATAGAAAGGTGCAGGTTTTATACTTCAAGAGAGTTGACTTTTGAGGCAGCTGTTCACATTTAGTGCTTTGATTTTATTAACTACATGGAAGAGGGATCATCTAAGAAGTTTGATTCTAAATCCAGAAGATGGGTTTGTCCCAGATTTGCAAAAAGTCAGGCGAAGTTTGAATCCATTTCCCTTTGTAATAATAATTAGATAAATTTTTCAAAGCAAATAATATTAGTGATAATGGTCTCTATTCCTTTATCATAAAGGCACAAATATTTGCATATTTTGCAAAAAAAGAGTTTTTAATGTGAGAAACATCTGAAAAGTACAGAGCAATAAACAACTTTTTAATTTTTAATGTGTGTACAAGGAAGTCTTCTACGGAACTCTAAAAATTGAACTTCACATACTATGTAAATGAGAAAATAGGGTATCACCTCAAGTGAAGTAAAAACCTAAGGGAGTGTCACCTAGAAGGGAAGATCTTCTCGAAGTCTTTGAAAGACAGTGAGGGAAAGAAGCTTCTGAAACATAGCCCTATGCTACTTCATTTTATATCCCTCTCATTAACTGATTTAAACTATAAAGGCAGAGGAAAGTCATCTCTTCTCAAAGACTGCATCCCCAATTACGTTGGCCTCTGAAAGTGCAACAGTTCAAATTTCCCAGAAAACTCCTTTTCCCTGAATGGTATGAGAAGGCATATTTCACCCACTTCCCCTTTTGTCAGGACTTGCTTTATGAGATTTCAGCTTTAAAATGTTGTTTCCTCAACAGATGATTTTGCAATGCTTTCCTATTAAATCTTTAGTCAAAATCTCAAACACCATTGTACTTTACAAGCCCTATTTGCACCTAAGTTAAATAACACCCCTCCCCACTTCTCCAGTGCATTTTTTTTGTCCTAAACTCTCCTACATTTTCTTAATTGATCTTCAACCAAATTCCATGGCTAGAAACAAAAACAAACAGACACATTATCTCGTGATATAACTGAAGTTAAGATGAAGATGAACGAAGGTGAAAATCTGAAATATGGATGTTTAAAGCAGACTCTTGATGAGAAAACAGTTGTTCTTCTGGTAATTGCTCATGTTCCATTCATGAGAATCTGCTGAAGTGAATATTTTTCACTGTAAGAGCACTTGTAATTCACACATACTTGAAAATTCATGTTTTGTATAAAACTAAGTAATTTGAAAGTTACTGAATTGGAAAATCATGCAGAGGAATACATCTGGGAATCTATAACTTGAAAAACTTTAGAAACAAGAGCCAGCAACTTAACATATACTCTTCTTGAGATGAGGTTTTTGAATGAGAAAGGATGTGTCAAAGCTTAGTAGTTAGACACCTTCCTACTGATGACATTTTTAGCTCATATTTTACCAGTGAATGCATTTTCTTTCAATCATTTGTCCTTCAAAAGATGTCTGTAAGTCAGTTAAAGGAAACATAATATTTAGATTGACAGGTGATTTACACTCAAAATTTTAGCCTTCTTAGCACATAATTACTGGCTTAGCATGAGAATTATCTTTTAAATTATATAAATATTGGAGTTGTCAATTGCTTAAGATAACAGTGAGATTTAGAGAGATACACAATCATAGAATGGTTTGGGTTGGAAGGGACCTTAAATATCATCGAGTTCCAACCCCCCTGCCATGGGCAGGGACACTTTCCACTGGACCAGGTTGCTCAAAGCCCCATCCAGCCTGGCCTTGAACACCTCCAGGGGGATCCACAACTTGCCTGGGCAACCTGTTCCAGTGTCTCACCACCCTCACAGTAAAGAATTTCTTCCTAATAGCTAATCTAAACTTACCCTCTGTCAGTTTAAAACCGTTACCCCTCGTCCTGTCACTACCCTTCCTGATAAAGAATACCCCCCATCTTTCCTGTAGGCCCCCTTTGGGTACTGGAAGGGGCTATAAGGTCTCCCTGGAGACTTCTCTTTTCCAAGCTGAACAACCCCAGCTCTCTCAGCCTGTGGACAACAGCATCATCCAAAATGCAATCCTGTTTCCCTCATCATAGTTATGCTCCTATTATCCACCCCAGCTTGCTTAAAAATAAAGCAACAGTTTGCAATAGGACCGCATATATCCAAATCCCGTTTTAACACTCAGTGAGCGAGGGTGTGAGCCTGCATACAGGGTACCAGACACTAACTTGTAGCAGATTTGCTAAGAAGTGAGGTGCAGTACAACAAAGCTCGCTGTTATGTCACAAAAAAAATTAAAAAATCTTACATTGTTTCCACTTTAATAATAGATATTACTCTCGTGAGTAAAATTAATATTTCACCATTAACAATCAATTCTCTGCAATCATTTCTCTGTGCATGCCCCTTCATTACCACAACATGCTCAAGCACATGATACTTTCATGTAATCTTCTACTTTTAAATGATAAATACTGCTTGTATGTGTGAATTCGAAGGCTGTTCAACAAGAAAAATCTATTATTTACTTTTAGAGATAAGGCGACAATTGAGAACCAACTGGCCCCTGACTGAATCTTTTGTTACAGCAGCTTTGCCAGAAGATGGCTGTACTTTTCACAAGCCATGGTATTTTGTGGAGAATGCTCAAAGCAAATCTGCTGAGAGGACATGACATATAATGCCAGCAATGTAACTTGTATCTTATGACCCATTCCAAAATCTGATGATTTGATAGATTTGTATTCCAGTATTGATAGTACTTTCACCTACCTTTCTCTTTGCATCTAATAAACTGAAAAGATAGAATATGAGTTACTCCTACCTGCAATATCAAGGTTTACTGATACCTTCCAAATACTGTCCATATATTAACTTTTACAACAAAAATGCCTTTCCCTCCTCTTTTTAGCTAACTTCAGGGGGACCTTTGTAAAGAAAAACTCAGGACTTCTGTGTTTTCAATTAATAGCCAGCAGAGTTATAGCACCTATTTGCCTCAGAAAAAAAAAAACAACTACAGATCCTTTCTCTAGTATTTGAGTACTTTTAAACATATTAAAATTTATAAGAGCACAATTAACCACACGAGTGTCTGCTCCATTTCTTTCTTACTGTCAAGCATTTATCTGAGCAGGAAAATCCACGTAGAATTGACCTGGCTGCCAATATTTATCGGTTGCTCCTCAGAAGAGGTAGACAAGAGTCAGGAGGTAAATGGTTTTTTCCTTTTGAAGTGTTGATTATAAAACAGGTGTAATAAATACTGTTTGTGACTATACAGTCTTTTCTCTACATGATCATTTCTTGTTATTTGTTTGGATTTAAGAATCAAGAAAATCTATTACAATAAGGAAAAAAATCAATATTGACAATTATTTTACTTCAGATTTTACATAGCGCACTAAGTACAAGAAATAAAACAAAACAGTTGGAAGCTAGAAAACTTACTGTGAGACATTAAATTACAGAACATTACTACTAATACTAGGGATTTAATACCCAAATGCAAAAGAAAATATAAGTTTTATTCTGAAAGAGCTTTTACTTACTTTGCCACTTTTTTGAGTAGACAGTAGATACTATAACATGGCTATTACTTTACATTGTATTGCTATTTATATAGTGATGTACTCTTTTATTTGGCATGAATTACTCAATAGATAAAAATGAAAAGTGGCTTTTTAAGGGTGTATTTTATTGTCGGAAGTTTTGTCTGTCTCCCAGCCCTCTGAAAATCAAGATGATTTCAAAGCAGAAGTGCTTGTTTAAAAAGAAGTTTTATCTAAACAGAAATATTATTCTGGGACTGAACTGAATTATTTAATCTAAACATAACAGAACAGCACTGTTATATGTAAAGAAATGAAATCAAAACTACTTAAAACTGAAGCTATGCTATTTCCGTTCATAAAACATATATTGCCTGGCAAGTTAAACCACAGAGAGCATATACTTTGGTTTGGTGCAGAAGACAATGAAGTTGCATATGGGGCAATCAAAGACAAGTTTGATCACGAGGAATCTAATATCACCTTTTTAGAAAGATGGCTTCTAAACTTGCTTGCCCAAT
Organism: Ibidorhyncha struthersii; assembly: GCA_013398815.1. Classification (NCBI taxonomy): domain Eukaryota; kingdom Metazoa; phylum Chordata; class Aves; order Charadriiformes; family Charadriidae; genus Ibidorhyncha; species Ibidorhyncha struthersii. The sequence goes on along the minus strand of VZSZ01007380.1, from coordinate 423,049 downwards.
TAAGATGCACCATATTTTGAAGTGTATTTAAGCAAATTTTCATCAAAATTCCCACTTGCAAAATAGATTTAGGAATTGAGAGGGAGGAAAGAGCTAATTTTTAAAGGTAGTTAGGCACTTACTCATCTCTATGCAGATTCATCTAAGATTTTCTGAAGTACCAGACCATGTTAGACCCTTCTGTAGATTTCAGCCTCTACTGTCTTCTCACACATATAAACAGAATTTAATGTTTAAGGCCTTTTAGATACCTCAGATATATCTACATCTACAATTCATAAAATTCTGTCCCAAATACAGATGCAATGAAACCTGCTTTTTAGTTTTTTTTAGCATCATTACTGAATATCGAACTCCTTAGAAATTCACATGTTGTATCTGTTGTAATTCTGTCAATTTATACTACCAGCACCTTTATTAATTAACAATGTATGATACAGTTAATTAACAATGTATAATACTAATGACACTCATCAGACAAGATTAGTTTGCATGTGCACCTCTTTTCTAAAAAGAAGTGTGAACAGTTTTCTGTTTCATGTGTTAGCTTTCATCTGTTTCTTTTTCTGTTTCTTAGTTAACCAATACAGTGATAGCAATTATTTTGCTATTTGTTTCAATTAAGTTCTGTCTAAAAAATTAGGAAGTTTGGGTTTTTTTTTC
>VZSZ01007380.1:390481-422365 GCA_013398815.1 Ibidorhyncha struthersii | reverse complement strand
TCTTATGTTTCCTATCAGGAAAGTCAGTCAAAATCTTCAGATATACTCTCAGTTCTGTCCGGACAGTATGGATAAACATCTTATCAAGTCCACAGTGTGGGAACACTCCTCGACTCCAAAGCCAGTCAACGGCAATTAACTTTTCTTGATAGCAATAGACTTTTCCCCATTCAGGTTCATCAAGATTTAACTAAAATACATCACGTTATATTTCTCAGTCTTCGTACTCTCAGATCTATTCCTGTGTGTTCTGCTACTTGACTATTTCACACTGCTGAGAACAATCTAACCCTATTTTTGTGGTGATTTAAGGAAATTAAAGATCCCTCTCTGGCCTCCTTGAGCCTAGCTCACTTATATCACAGGATGAGAATCCACAGTCCTGCCTGTCTAGATTAACATTTTGTTCTGCTTTTTGTCTACAGACATTGTGATTATCTTAACAGATCTGAATCAACATTGGCATCTGCAGGATTTTTCTCTGTTACAGGCAATGGCAGAGTTAACTGATGGACAGTTCACCTTCATTGGGCAAAACATCATTATTCAGAGCAGAAATTTTTGAAAGAAAACATAATATCGAATAACAGCACGGGTCTCTGCGCACTGCCTCTCGGGCACTCATCCAACTCCACCTGGGAACGCTCCAGAAAATTTGAATATTTCAGATCCCTACACAGTGCTGCTTTTTTTTTTTTTTTTTTTTCAATGGTGGCATGTAAGCTCTTGCACTGAGTGCGACTTGAATGTGACCAAGTCATCACTGTATACAATTGTTCACCCTTAGTTTACCAGTGAGAAACCTTCAAAGGCTGATTATCAGTGCTTACACAGGAAAGAGACTGTACATGAACATAAATGTTTAGCCATATGTCCTTCAGGAAAAACATGCATGAAGCAGGAGTACCAGTCAGCAGTGGTAGTGCTACATACCTAGAAAAATAAACACATATTATCTATGAAACTATGGGAATATTCTATTCATCTACAGCCTCTGTTATGCCTTGCTGTAATAATAATATTTGAATCTTCTGTGCTACAGCAACATTGTTTCTCCTGTCACCTTGACACTTTCCAAGTTGTAGCAGTATTCTGTAGTAAGTTAAACAGAAAAATTTTCTTAGCCCAATAAATTGTTGTTGGTTTGGGGTTTGGGTTATTTTTTGACATATAATGAAAGCAATTATCTATATTTGCATTGATGTTTAGGCAGTTTAACAGCTTAGGCCCATCTTAGTAGCACATAGATTTCCTCCCCATTCCTTCATTAATTTTGATTCTTTGCTGTAAGGAGATATTCTGTTACATAAAATAAAATCTGAAAATCTGTAATTAAAATTGGAAATTACTCTATAGGCCAGAACAGCATTTATTCAAACCCCCCCCCCCCCCAATATAAAATGTTTTTATTTCTGCTTTATCATGGATCCTTTAATAATGATATCCTCGGATTGTTTCTCTTCTATTAAACTTTCTTAGCATCAGTCATCAGCAAAAGTAATTTCATTTTAATTTTTATAAATGGATAACTAATGCAGTAAGGCACAATGCCTATTTTTAACTAATGTAGCAGTCAGATCAGAAGTAAAATTAATGCTTAGAATGCATTCAACAAATATGTGATAAGACATGCAATCAGTTTTAAACAAGTTATTTCATTATTGCATATGATGCTCTTTGTGGTGCTGGCAGTTTATATAGAAGAAATTTCAATTTCTAGAACCTGTTCATTAAAACAAACAACCAAGATCTGCATGTTCTGTTTATCGCTTGCTTTCTCGTTCTCTTTTAATTTTCAGTAAACACTTCTACACTGGTTATTTTAAAAGGCTATTTTTGACATTGATCTAATCACAGCCAGAGCAAGATGATACCATCCTGGCCCAAAATTATTATTCTTTAACTCTGTTTCTATGGTAAAGCAAGTAGGAATCAGACAAAAACTAGTCTTTGGGTTGTTTACTTAGGATATGATTTTAAAAAATCTGTGGGAATTAAGACACTAAACTTCTACTAACTTTCTAAAGACTCCCTTTCTAACTCCCTTTTGACTTTTGAAAATCGCATACCTATTACAAAATTCAGTAATATTCCCCTCTCCTCCCCCCCCCCCCAGTTCTTCGGCGAATACAGAATTCATAATTTTTACATGGAAATCACTGCCTCAGCACCAAACTGCTGTCATGTTAGGCAAAAAAAAAGCTGTGGGGCAAGTTAAATCATGAGACAAATTCATGAGGTTAGGAATGAGTGAGTTAACCAGCCCTCCAGCTTCATCAGGACTGGAGTGATGGGAAAGTATAATCGTCTTTCACACTGAGACACTAAAAACCTCTGCTTTTACCAGAAGAGTCTTCCTCTACTGCCTTCATCCTATTCCTTCTCCCCAAGGGCTGTGCCCTCTATTGGCTGGAAATTAGGTTCCTCGTAATGCCTCTGTGGGGATTTCCTACAGGAGAACCTTACTCCATGCATTCTAGCACAATGGGTGCCTTAGATAGATACCTCTTGCAAAAAAACCCCACCAAACCTTATAACTATATTCAAACTGAAGTTTTATTGCGTGTTTTTATTTCTTTCCCAATATTTTGCAGATGTCACAAACCCATTCCAAAACAGGGATACCTTGATTCACTCTCTGACTGAAAAGCAAAACTATCTGTGAACAATACTCCTTTCTCTACTTGTTTGACTATTTTTTTGGTCACACTGCTAAAGAGGAGAAATATTTCAGATTAAACACGTCTGCTTCTGCTGTAGTATTTTAAAAACGTGCTCCTACATATGTTGCTTGGGGACAGCTCCTGAAGTTTTCCTCTTTCCAACACTGCACGGTCCAAGATAAGGAGGTTGGGTTTCTACCTTACTAGGAAAGGCAGAATAATTTTTCCTCCTCAGTGTGATAAGGCAACCCAGAATGTAAATCTGGAATGGTTATTTGCTATAATATGCCCTTGATTTTACTTCTATGATGAGAACATTGCATCATTAGAAATCTGGGCTCACAATAACTGGCAGTCCTGAACTTGTAATGCTGTTATGCAGTTTTTCGCTGCTGTGACCTTTAATGTAGCAGAATAAGTTCACCTTCTTTATATATATTTTTATACTTCTGAACAAATCTATATACATATTTATATTTTTTCCTCAGATCTTACTCCATAGATTTCAAAAGGAAGATAAATACAACTGGGAAATGTAAAGAATATGTAAAAATATAAAAATACGTGTTTCTGTTTTGGATCATTCATATTAATCCATTTGACTACTCTCAGCACAGGTTAAAATGTGATGACATAATTTCTCTGAACCTTCATTATTTGCAATTAACAGGAAAATCTTTAAACTAAAAGACAGAATAAGTGTTGCAGCAGATAACCACATTTATTCCCTCCTGCACCATGTAGAAGTATAGAAAAATCAAAGGGGATAAAAGCCTAATTGAGAAGTAATCCTAATTGCAAAGTGTGGCATTAACAGTTCACTTAGATTGTAATTTTAACAGACCGTACTGTCTTTTTACTGCAGTCAGATTTCTTATTAATTCCCTGAAATAACAAAGAGTGAAATCTGTGAAGCTACTTAATCTTGATAACCAGACCTGTGGCTACAAGAAATAAATAATTAGCTTACGCCCAGATTGGGTTTTGTAGCTAGTGTTATTCAGTAATTGTTTCGAAGAGAATTTAACCTTAAGTTTTACCTTTTAATATACAAGCGCTACCAGTTATTGATTGTTTCTTAACCCAATTTCACCGAGATTTTACCTGACTAAAGCACGGGAAGGCAAGCTTTCCTAGGAAGGGAAAGGGGTAGCTCTTCTCCACACAGCCTGAGGAATATCTTTCCTTTGCTTAAGACCTTTACTGCTGACCTATTTTGAAGGTAAGCAGAATGAGAAGGGAGCAGCAAGATTAGCACAGTAGAGCATGCAAGAGGCTAGAGAATGCTGCCAGCCATAGGGGTATCATAATTAGTACGGAGACAACATTAAGATGCCTCTACAAGATTATGTTATGCAAACGCCAGACCACTCAGAAGCTTTGATATCTCTCTAAGCCTGACCAACAAACATTATCACTTTGTTTTTAAGGTACAATTTCTACCACAGTAAATTCCTTATTGAGTTCTACAGGTACATTGGGCAAAACAATGATGGTTATATTGTGATATGATCAGTTTTATTTTTTTCCCTATCCATGTTTAAGAGGGAAATACTAGAGCAGGTGTCAGAATAAACCAACACAATAGAAAAAGCCTCTTTAAGATTCACCTCAGGAACAGACAGTGATGCTATGGGTAGTTCAGATTTTCTTTAGAACAGTGATTTGTACAGAAGTGAGGATACGGGTATGGTTACAGGAATAGGCAGGTCACCCACCCCTTCTGTCCTGCACTTGCCCAGGTTTCCAGACAGCAGTGTGGGCAGAATGAGAGTATTTTACTGAATAGTTTAAAGCACCTCTGCTACTGAGAGATATTTTTTTATCATTTCCTGATCAAAGCACACTGTTATTATTTAAAGTTACCTAGCTCTTGCTTCTTGTCGGTCAAATTGCTTTGAGAGCATCCTCCCTTAGGAGATTATTTTTCCTCTTCCCACACTCCAGTTTACCACGCAGGAACTGGTTAGGCATATACATTTTGTCCACCTGACTCACTCTCCTGTCAAGACTGCCGCATCTTAGCCTCCCCTATTAATCTCTCCATGAGCACACTGTTTGGAGGCTGCAGTTTCATCCACTGGTGTGCCTGTCACACTGCTCATTCAGATCAGGCGTCCTCTTGTGAAACTTCTCCAGCTGAAGGACATGCTTTTAAATCTTATTTTAAAGTGGAAGACAAGATTCTGGAAAACAAGATAATCCGTTTATACTGGCATCAGTATGGTATACAGGCACATGCTGTTTCCAGAAACTGACTGTGGGCCTGGACTTACATATTTAAAAATCTGACAAACAGCTTCAGCAGGATACAGAATTACAGACTTTTTATAAAAGTAGTAGAGAGCCTGAATTAAAAGATAAGGCAAGTCGGCAAATGGACCAGTTCTTTAACATTCCCCATGCACAGCAATCTCTCTAAAAAAAAAAAAAGAAAAGCCTGCAGTTTAGATCATAGCAGCAGCACTGGAAGTATTTTCTCCCCTATAACTACTTTTTTTCTGATAACATTAGGAGAGCTACATAAGATACAGCCTTATCAGTAAACTGATAGTATATGGATCAGTTCAACACTATTTGCTAAGAACTGTGCTTAATTTAAATGGAAAGATTTTTTTCCTGGTAAAGTTAGCAGAGCATTTAATTCCCTTATGAAACGGCCAGAAATATTACTAAACTATGAATATTTTCAGTTGCATACAAGAACATCTTTTCTAAATGAATGAAATTTGCTTCTAATAGTCATTCAAGTAGTCATAAGAGGACTAAAACACTTTTTATTTTCTGCTGTCCTTTCTCTAATAGGTTCAAACATTATTAGCCAGCCTTAGTGCCAACAAATTTCTCTACAGACTCTAAAGCACAATGGAAATTTGTGCAGTCCTGTTTTTTTGAGAACAGACACAAGGGGAAATAATGGAATTATTACTTGAGTAACTGGGAAAATAAGTTACACTGGTGACATACCACAATGGTTGGGGAGAAATACCTAACGTTCTCAGCCAGCAGAAGTCTGCTCATTTCACCATCCTGTACTTCACCGTGTAAGGCTAGAACAGACAGAGTCTGAGTTGTTATCTTATGCTAAAACATGACAGAGTCCCTAAATTAGAAGCCTAATCAGTTCAATATGCCAGATTGAAACTGATTTGCTGAGAGTCCCCTCAACTCAGGTAATTGGAAACTGTTTTACAACTTCATTGCTTCTTAATTTTATTACTACAGTGCACTGAAAAGACGATCACCATCCTCTTGGTTTGATCTGTCATCCGTACTTCTTGAATTCCTGCCTGTCTCCCATATCTTAATTAAAAGCTCATTCTCCTTCTACTGGAAGTCTGACATAAATGTTCTGCTTATATTTCTCATCACATTCTTTCTACTAACTTGTTCCTTCTGCTTCTCTCAATCATCTCTCTTTAATGTTTCCCATTTTATTGCCTTCTGGAGTTTTGCCTTTTGACTTATACTCTTCCTTGTGTTTGCCATTGCAGTTAACACAAACCATGGTCATAAACTTGGACAGAAGTTGCGGAAAAAATACAATTACCCCCAATCAAAAGTCCTCCCCATCTGTACTAAGAGATCACATGCGGATTCCATTGAGAAATTTCTTTGCTGTGCAGTAAGAAGCAGGACAGAAGCCACAGCAGATGCAATGTAAACAAACAGTGTAACCTTTAATAGGCATGGTAGAGTTTGAATTATACACACCTGTTAGAAACAGCCTCTGGTTGTGTGAGGTTCTGTGGTAGAATGAATACTTCAGAGTTTTTAGTAAAATTATGATTTTAAATTAAATGTCCTTGATCAATATAAACAGATTCTAAATGACAAACTTTAAGTTCTAGTTTAAGCATTACATGTCAGTACTACCCATGACTTTTACGCTGTTTGGGAACATTCCAATAATGTAAGTTGTTAGAAAATTACACTGAAAAGGTGCTTATATACTTAATCTAGCCATGAAATTTATATGACCATCTGAATGAAATGAATATCAAGTGTTCTATACATGTAGTAGAATAGCTGAAGTCTGCAAGTGTCAGTCTTTGAGTGATTACGGCTGAGATTAAAAAGTTTCTATCAGGAAATACCTCCTTCTGGAAATCAGGTGCCTTAAAGGCTTGAGCCAGAGGTTCCACTCAGATCAGCTGTAGTGACCAATAGTCTGAAATAGCCTTATCTTTCATTAATTGCTTCAGAACCTATTTATAATATTAAAGTATACTACATCTTCTGAGAATAAGTTTCAAAATGCAGATTATGCTTTCTTTGAAAAAGTCATGGTCTTTTATCTTTCCAACCTCATCTCTGATAATTTTGTTGTGTCTTCAATTGTTCTTGCACTATAACCCATAGTGACTAATCATTCCTTATTCATGTGCTTCATATTATTAATTAATGTATTGACATGTTATTTTCACAATTGGGTTCCATAATTCAGGCTGAGGCTTAAGTTCTGCTTAAATAAGGAATTATTCTGTACAAGTGAAGATTATGTTATTTCTTTATGACTTCAAAAAATCCTTTATATATGTACTTCAGAGATCAGTGAACTGAAATTGTAAACTGGCACAGTGATATTTCTTCATTTACTTTTTAATAATTTCAAACATGCTGGCATTTTTTCAACTGCTGCTTATCACTGAGTTGACATTTTCAGACAGCTACTTGCAACAATCCCCAGATCATTCTTAGTTATGACCATCTAATATACAGTGTATCCCTCGATGTCTATGGACACACGTATTAATATTTACACCTTTAGGGTCACTGTATTTTGCAGATACACAGAACTCAGTCACTTGGATCTGGGACATTCTTTGCAACGCTTTGAAGGCAGCCTTAAAATTTTATATTCTGAATAATTTTCCACCAGTACGTTGTCATTAACCTAAAAGTTAATGCTTCTAATGACAGATACAAAGACATAACAAAATAATGTAAGGCAGAGTGGAATAGTTTTTCTGAAATAGTTTCTACCTTTTAAATTTTCAGAAGCAGTTTAATGGTGTAGCAGCTCTTTACGCATTCTAGCTGCACAGAAACCTAGCTACAGCTGGAGTCCAACCATGCTGCTTTGGTTCTCCCTCATGAAAGAAACGTAAGAGGTCTCCAAATCCTGGTCAGGGCATACTTCATGGAGGCCCAGTGAACACTTTCTTTTTTTTCAACTCCAGTTATCAAACTGACAGTTTATGAAGACTTCAAACTGAAAGAGATCACCAGACTACACATCACATCTTTAAACAGCCCTAACCACAAACAGCAGACAATATTTAATACTCAGTGTCTGTCATAGCCGATAAAGAACAAATCATATGCAAAACTATGTTTGCAGCAGCCAAGATTTTGAATTTCTAGTAAACTCAAGATGTTATCTATAAAGGCAAGAAAATTATGCTAAATAGGACAATCAGCAAATAAATTTGCAAGCCTAGCAGGGCATAGTAAATTTACAGATGTTTGCAAAGTGTTTATCTCCAGGTAAAAATGAAAGCTAAATCTTCTCACCAAAGGAAAACAAAAAGGAAAAAAAACATAAAATTAGGAAACAGCGGTTCTGTCACAACAATCAGATAAAAAGTAGCAAGGACACACTCTTCTTAATGCGCTAGGCTGAGCTGCCATTCACCGCTCCCAGAATTTCCCCAGGTGACCTTTTCACAGCAAAGAAGTTAAGGTAGCTGATTTTTTGCCCTAAGTACACAAAAAACCTCACAATCCTATCCACTGGTTTCACTGTGAGGTGTCTGTTAGTAGCAAAGTCACGTTAGTGGCAGCATCTTAAATTGACACGACCCACATAATGAGAAACACGAGTGAAATCCTGATTCAGTGGCAGAAGTCTATTAACTGCATGAGTTCATCTTGATGGTATCACTATTTCCCTTAAACAAAGGAGATGCAGGGGATGCGGCAAGATTGGCAATTGCCAAATAAAAGTAATTTAAAACAAAAGGTGTGATCTGCTAAAGAATAGCATGGCTTGATATCACCAAAACACAAGACTGTACATGCATGAATATACGTATATAGTTTAGCTCACCCTCCTTTTTGTGAAATTCTCTATTGCTTCTTTGAATGGATTGTTGCTCAATGAGTTAAGAAAAAGAATATATCAGGCACTGAACTATAATAAGTGTAATCTGTGGAGCAGAAAAACAGGCAAGCGTTTTACTTCAATGTCTACAAAGTCAGAAGAGTGCAAGAAAGTTTTGTGGTGACTAGCCTCTCGAAAGCCAAGAAAACACAAGGTATGTTGCTGGTCACAAGTTGCAAGTCCTTCATTTATTTTTTTTTTAAATCTTGTTGTTCGTATTACAAACGTCACATAATATGAAATGCTACCATCCTCTAAAAATATTCAAATGAGCACATTTTTAATCACATACAGCTTTAGTTAGCTAGAAACAGTAGCTTTTGTATGGATTTATGAACTAAATTTCAACTAATTCACTTAAAAATGCTAGACTCAAACAACTGCTTTAGAAGTTGAAGATGAGGTTATGCGTGCTCCCTGCAAGTACATCTGGAGGACTCACAACAAGCCAACAGTCTAAAGTATTTCCTTTGAACTTGATGAGCACAGTATGCTTCAAGGAACACAAGCCACGCTACGGTTTTATACAAGTTCCAACCTTTCAATTGCGCAAAAAATCAATTGGAAAATGAACTGCAGAGTCGAGGCATCGCTTGATGTGAAATATTACTATTCAGTTAAGTACCAGATCAGCCCTTCTCCTAAGCTGGATCTGTGAAAAGCCTGTGACCTTTGCACTCCTGGGGCTCTTCCTCAGCTAGGATCAAAGCTCAGATGTGTATATACAGGTGGGGAGCAGCTATCATTCTGCAGCTCCTGAACAAGCGCTCCTCTCCTCAGCCTCCATCCGCAAACAATAAAGAGGAAAAATGACTCATCAGTTAAAGTCTGTAATTTTTTCTTGGGTCCATGAACGGTAAAAATAAACAGTATCTTTTAAGGCTTGCTTATGGGCTCAGTGAGAGTAGCTTAGGAGTATTGGGACACAGTTATTGCCCTCACGGCAGCAAACCAAAGGGCACAGAAACATTACTGCCACCAGTTCTCCCATTTGATTAACTAGTGAGGTGAAGACCCTCTCCCTCACCACCGCTTCCCTGCTTTGGCCCTGGGAACTGTGTGGTTTGTCTCCCAGTTCTACTGGAAATGTTTTTAGAAGATCCACAGCATGAAAAACACTAGGACATGGGAAATAGCTAATGTATCTCTAAGTGTAATTTATTTCATTATTAGTGTATCGGTTCCTCTATAAACACCAAAACCTAAGATCATTAGGAGTTACTTACACAATCTGAAAACTCGCGGAGGTGTCAGACTGCCTGAATGACTGATATTAGCAGGACTAATGCGGGTCCCATTTCCTTTGAGTCTTATTTCCCCCCCCAGGTTAGACTCTCAAACAGGCCCTTGGGTGAAGTAAGAGGCACAAGAACTGTTCAGTGTTTACTTTAAAGAGAAAATACATTTTAGATTTTTAAAAAGTGTTTTGTGATAAGCATGAAAAATGTAAGAACCATCACTCCAGCTGTATCAGCTAAAATACAATGCTCCATAGTCACTATCTATCAGCATTACATACAGCTAAAGGAAAGTGGAATCCATTAGTCATTCTGTAATTACAGAATATGGCATTAAACTTCAGTCTTCTATTTGAAAGCAAGGTCAAAAAAAAAAAAAAAAAAAAAGACACTAATTGCTAGCATGTATCATCTTGGCTGTCATTTTACTTTCATGCCAGATGCAAGAAAGCTCAAGGATCAGGTCAGACTGTTGAACTAGCATTTAATCAACCTTGAATATTGGTTGAAAAAGAAAATTATGATATAGATAAAATACAAAAATGTACAAAGGGATAAAAAATGCCAGTTTTCACTGTTCACATTTGAAGACATAGGAATGAATGTATTTAAATTATTTTTCCAGGTAGCAATCAATTTTACTAAGAATATGACAGAATAAAAATCTGGAAGAAAGGCAGTGAGTCTCAGAAAATTAATTGATAACAAACATGGAAAAAGGAAGAAGTGGGTAAGAGAAATCCAAAAAAAGCTGACAGCGAGTTCCCTGGTTCCCAACACTGGACAAAACTCCTACTTGGAAACTCCCAGTCTACCTATATTTTAAAGGCTAGTTTGCCTCTAAGTATTACCAGAGAAAAATTCTTAAAGCAAGCTCAAATGTATTCTTAGAAGTTATTAAACAGGCACAAACAAATATTCAAAAGTATAATTTTCTCCAAGAAATGTGATTCTTCCACTTTGGTGCTACTTTTGTTTTTTCCTTCAGTTATATATACCAAAAAAAATAACAACACCCACCCCACCCCAATAAAAAAATTAGAAATATTCTGGCTCAGTTCTCACACTGATATGAAAACATGCTGATATAAACAGAGCCACCATAATTTACATTAGCTGTAGAATTTTCTCTCATCAAACGCTGTTGCTGCCAGACTGTTTTGTATAAATAGGTCTATAAACAGATATCTGTTAATCCAGCATTTTAACATGAAAGAAGTACCAGTGTTGTGTTGCTTCAAACTCAAAACTTCAAGAATATCTCAGAAATGAGTGGAATATTTATCCAATATATTCAAAGCAAACATCATAAGAAAATATGTTGGAATAAATACATATTTAAACCATAAATCCTGATGAATTACCACAAGGAATTTTTCACAAAAAAGAGCTGCAAGAGGTGGTGTGGTTTTTTTGGGGGGTTTTGTTTCGTGTTTTTTTTTTGCTGTTGGCAGGACAAATCCAAAAGGATAGCTGCTAAGAAAGCATTTCATAAAGGTCATACTTGCCTTCACAAAAAAGAATTTTAATTAACGTTCTACCAGTCAGAAATTAAGTTTGCACATCTGACAGCTATGCAATATAGACTGGAGAACAGCATCAAAGTACATACTTTTACATGGCAATCGCTAGTCAGGAGTTCAGTTTTTCAGTTTGTTTCAGAAAGCCAATGACCTTATACAGAAACCAGGAGATGTAAAGGTGGTCCTGCCCTGGAAGATTCAACTGTTCCCTGTAATCGTATCCAGTAGATGGATGCTGGGCCCATACCAGACATTAACTTAAGAGCATTCCTCATGAGAGATAGCAGAAGCTTAAGATAGTATTAGAAAAGACTCTTCAGTTAAAGCAAACTGAAGTATATGGTAACAGTTTAAAATTAAACCTAAACTTAATGCATCTCAACTGCCAACCATTTTTTTTGCGCAACAACCATGAGACAGAGACAGTCCTCTAATAAAGTATGGATGTAGCGGATTCAGTCTCGTTGTGCATTTTCAGACTTATCTTAAACCACAACAAGTAACAAATGCAGCAAGCAAAACAGAATCTGCACTGAGGCAAGTAAAACCAGGCACTGCCAGGACAAATTTTTCTACTACTTGCTAACCTGTCATAACATTTCCACTACAGCACTAGTGGCCAGCTTGTCCTGTCACTATAAGTTATGGGCTAAAAATCTGAAAAACCCAAGAACATGTTCACTCAGGATACTCACAGCACCAAATAAAACAGAGCTTCAGGGTACTGCAGTAGTAGACAAGGCCTGTGGAACTTCACTGTAGTGGAGGATGGGAAACAGCTGGCCAAAGTTAGGGGTAAACTAGGTCCCACAGCGACTGGGCTTGAGCAATCCTGCTTGTTTATTCCTTGCACAGCTGGGGATGCAGATTACCAAGGAGAGTTGGTGCAGGCCAACCAGCGATTGCATGGCAGCCCCTCTCCATTGACTCTTCAGAGAGTACTGGGGCTTGCCCAGCTGTGGAAGGCGACTAGGAGACACCATACTCTGTTTCTGGTCTGTGATACACCTAACCTCGTAACATCTTCATCTGCTCCCCTGTTCATTTCTCCTCCCAGACCTTTGCTCTGCTAGAAGAGGCACCTTTAGTTTTCTGATGCTTACCTCAGTTTTTAATCATGCCATGCATTCTTATACCTCTTGATTTTCTGAGCTTTGTTTCTGCTTGCTCCTGTTCTCCCTTGAAGGTGCCCTAGGGATCTGTGGGGCCCAGAAGACTTGTTGTGCAATATGGATCTTACATGCTCCTTAAAAGCTAGCTCTACCCAGTAAAGTTAACACACTAGTTCACTGTCCAAGCCCATGCAGACATGGTTCTCCTCCCTGAGAGCTCTCGTTGAATATTTTCCAACCTTTTTTCCAGACTGAAGCATTAGTAATTCATCTAGCATAACCTAATGAAGAGTATACCTCATTGAATAGTGCAGACTGTACTTGCAGGCTTTAACCAAATGTGGAAGGTGACCTACACGCAGTACTAAACTAAACACATAATCCTTTCTGGGCAATTGCATTGGTATATCAAAGTGGACTGGTGCTGTAATCACACTATCTTTATAAACATTGTATTGCATTGTAATTATTTTAGCAAAATAGCAAATTACAAGACTAGTATTTTGGGAGTAACTGTGTGTAAACAGATAATCTGCCACTATTCAGCAATGACATTATAAACTACAGTGCACAACACCATTGTTCCTTCAGTCTTACTTAAACAGATGACACACAGTCAGTGTTAACACAACTCCAGAGTGACATAGGAATAAGAACTAATACTGACTGGGAAAGAACTGACATGTTAAATCATATCTGTAAAGTGGAAGAGCCCGAGAACACCGTATTTTGGTTTTGCCGATTCTTTATCGGCAACTTCCTGGCATGGGGTATATTCCAGGAATATAGAAGTTCTTGTGATCTTTAAGAAGAGGGGAAACAGATCCAGGTAAATTATAAATGTCCGATTCAAATCAAGTTATTTCAGAAACATGTGAACAAATTACTCTTCCTTGTCTGAGTCAACAGAATGATGGCTAGGTAAGTAACAGCCAAGGATCTGTCAAGAAGAAATTGTGTCTGACCTGGTTATTGGAAAGAAAACTGAGAACATGTCAGGCAACGTGTATCTTGACCTGAACAACTGTATCAGATGTTACATAAAAGCTGGGAGAATGCACTCTAAATAAAACCACTGTAAGACAGAAGGAAATTGTACTCAAAGAAGTAATCAATTGTTCCCTGTCAGAGTGAAAAGAAGTATTACATTAGATGCCAAAAAGTAAGTAAAAGCCTGTATCATGCAGCATTTTCAAAAATTATTTACAATAGTTCAAGAGTATGTTTATTAAATTTGCAGATGACTGCAAAGATGATCTGGCTGGAAAATGCTGCCAACTTGATGGAGGACAGGGTTAACATCCAGAGCAAAATTAGAGAAATACCTTAAGGGGGGAAAAACCTGTCAGACACAAAGTTCTGACACTTGGGTAGGAATAAACAATACAGGATGGGAAAGAGCAGGTTAAGTAACAGTTCTAAGATCAAGTTTGATATATAGTAGACAAAGAAGGGCGGAAGTGACAAAAGAGAAATTATAACTTCCATCTGAACATGTGAACAATATCAAGCCGTGATGGCAAGAAGTGTCATACTATGATGTGCAACCACGAACAGAGCTTGCAAAGGGGATGAAAAAAATAATCATAACATTCCTCATAGGGAATCTCCTTCAAGTATTAGGGCTTTCTAGCAGGACATGTAGTTAGAAGCTGGCTAGTTCGCCTAAAAATGTTGTGAAACCTACTTCTTTTATTTATTTTTTTAAAGAAACAAGTAAACAACAACTGTCAGAAGTGATTTACATATAGATGACCTTGCTTTGGGTAGAACAATGATTAGGTAGTTTTAGCATAATGCTTCAATGTAATAAATACTGCCATATATAATTTTTAAGATTTGAATATGCCACATAGAAAAGAAAGTATACAGAAAATGCCCAAAGTTATCTAGAAACAAACTTTAAATCACATACTTAGCTCATATTGCAACACAGAAATGTAATGTTTACTTGCAACAAAAATAAAAATTCAAACTTCCCCATTAATATCCTGGTCCTGATTTCTACATAATGTTCTTTCAACTAAAAAACACAGTTTAGCAGCAAACAAAAGTACAAACAAAAGTAATTTATTTCACAGCACCATTTTTTTTTGTATTTCCTTCAAAATTTTGAAGTGATTGGAAGGTAACATTTTTATGTAAACTGATAACTATAAAGAACAATGCTTCTCAATAAAAAATGCTTCACATCTTCATGTGTACCAATTCCACAAAGAATATGCCAAGACATATTTTATATTCAATTAAGACCGAACGTTATAATAAGACAAATCATATTGCAAATACATACAGTACTACAGACTAAGAATTAAAATTCCTTTATCCACCATCCCAACAGTGAACTGTAATTTATGATGACATGAAGTTTAGTACCTGAACCCCCAAAAAATAAAAATTAGTAAATATAAAAACATCTAGCTGTATTTAGTAAAATTTTTTGATATTCTTACTGTTCAAAGAAATGCAGAAACAAACACTTCCAGATTTTTTTTCATGCCAAATGGGAACATTTAGTAAAGGTCTTCTTTTTCACTTTCCTGAAACAAGTTAGGCTAAATGTTGGACATACATTTTGAAAATTATTATGTATTGTGATATACCAATATTGTCTTTCTGATTATATTAAACAGTAGCACCATCTACTGGTCCAGAAGATCCTTTCAAACTTTAGAGAAAGCAGTGGAGAGTGATCCAGCCAAAATGATGCAAAATGCTACTGAGAGTAACACGTAGTTTTTCAGTCCCTGGATAGGCAAAGGGAGAGAAAAAGAAAAATATCATGTTGTCGTAATAGATACCACTTCACAAAAACGTAAAATAAAGAACTACGGTTTCATTTTATGACAAAAGTAATAAATCCATTACACAAAATGGTAAATTTTATACCATTTTATTTCATATAGTGTTTGTAACATATTAGCTGTTTAAAAGAGTTTAATACAAGTAATCTATGATGCCATACACTTGGTAAAATATTCACAAAATTACTTCAGCAATTTTTAAAAGTATTTTAAAGGCCTTTGCCTATTTTTAGCAGTAAGCACTTATGCAGGGACTATTCTAAAATGTATGAAAAGGATGAAAGATTTGGTGAGTCACAAAGATTTGGATAATAAACATGAATGGTCTTCTAGTGTGGTGTAACATTAATCTGCAGTAGGAGAGAGAGAGAACTTCTATTACTGATCGAAGGATGCCTAACGCATTTTATGCAGTCACCAAAAATACTGGCAAAGATGATCCCTAATGGCAAATTAGGTACCTATGCACCCTGGAAAGATTAGCTAAGGGAATCTGAGGATTACACTGCTGGCATTCAATGCTTCAAATTCCACTAGAAAAATAATGTCTGCCATATATGTTAACATCCAGTAATTAACCTGTTCTAGGCAATCACTGCCGTATCAGTTTAGGATCTCTACATTATACTGTAATTAGCAAGGCCAACTAAGCTCTGTCTCATTTTTTTGTCCTTTGGTGAACATGATGCTAAAAGTCTAACCTACTTGTCTATGTGATTATTAGGACAACTGCTCATTCCCCTGCACCCACTGAAAGAACTGGCTCAAATAAAGACTGTTTTCAGGCTGTGCTTGGCATCCTGCTTCCTGGCCCTGCTACAGCCTTCATTTACTCCCACTGCTACTCATACAGTTATGGAATGCAAATCTTCATTCCTGTAAAAATTGTTCACAGTTATTCATCTTTCTTGGAAAACTTTGCACTGCATGATATGACTTTCAGCTTCATGTAAGGAGAAGAAATCCAAGAGGTACAGCTGTATACCAAGGCACGCTGTTCGTAGAGCTGAAGACAAGCAAGAGAGACTAGATAAGAGACTTAGTAAGATTACCTTGATTTCTTTAAATACAAGGACTCCCCACATTGCAGCAACAAGGCCAGGACCCTAAAGAATAAGATGCATTTGTACATTACAGCATTTCTTTAAAATGTACCACCTTCTCATTATTGTTCTCACACTGGCTGAATTTTGTCTGGATAACAAACGTAGTCCGTTCCATTCCATATAATTACAGCACTCATGGCAAAAGCATAAACATCACTGAAATCTTTATGAAGTAAGACACAATAAAATCTTCAAGAAGAGATAAAGAGGCAAGAGATCTTTTTTTTTTTTTTTCAGAGAAGGTACAATTTCTTTCTAAATTACACTGTGGAGTCTGCGCTGGCTGTTATACATTCTTTTAGTAGTGTCCAAATAATATGCCTCACGAGTCTAAACTACAGTCCACAATGTTATCACACTTCAGAGGACTATTCAGGTTTATTGGCAGCTACCATCACAGAATGGTCAGGGTTGGAAGGGACCTCTGGAGATCACCTAGTCCAACCCCCTTGCCAGAGCAGGGTCACCTACAGCAGGTTGCACAGGACAGTGTCCAGGCGGGTTTGGAGTGTCTCCAGAGTGGGAGACTCCACAACCTCTCTGGGCAGCCTGTTCCAGTGCTCTGCCACCCTCAAAGGAAAGAAGTCCCTCCTCATGTTAAGATGGAACTTCCTATGTTCAAGTTTGTGCCCATTACCTCTTGTTCTATCACTGGGCACCAGTGAAAAAGACTGTTGCCATCCCCCTGGCATCCTCCCTTTAAGCATTTATAAGCATTGATAAGATCCCCCCTTAGTCTTCTTTTCTCTAGACTAAAAAGTCCCTCAGCCTTTCCTCATAAGAAAGATGCTCCAATCCCCTAATCATCTTAGTAGCCCTTTGCTGGACCCTCTCCAGCAGTTCCCTGCCCTTCTTGAACTGGGGAGCCCAGAACTGGACACAATACTCCAGATGCGGCTTCACCAGGGCAGAGTAGAAGGGAAGGATGACCTCCCTCGACCTGCTGGCCACACACTTCTTGATGCACCCCAGGATACCATTGGCCTTCTTACCATAGATATTCCTAACATTTCCTTTATTAGCATGACTAACTAGTTGGACAAAGTTTGATTTTTATCGCTCAGTATGATATCAAGAGACTCGAACATAAAAGTATTTCCTGTATAGAAGGCATCTGGACAGAGCACAAAGCCAGCCAGATAGACAGGTCAGGAAAACTACTGATATCTGTGATGTCATTGTACAGATTTCCTAGCTAACAGCAAACAGTGATACACAACGGTAATTTCCAGGCACTCCTGGTAATATAGCTTTTCCCCTGTGGGAGCAGTGATCTGAATTCTCATGACTGATGGGAAAATATTATCTGAATATGAAGCAAAAACTGGCTCTGTTAATGCTTCCCATTAGAGCTGCTCTCACAAACACTTGACAGATGTTTGGACCGTGATCTTCCTCTCTCCATTGCCAGTACAGCTGATAGGACAAGCAGGAAACAGTGTCACATGCCGAATGTATTTGTGGGTGCTGTTCCCTACTGAAATTGCCAACTATTATTTGAATAATAGCTTAGGTGTTATTTCACTTTTTAGATAACAAACGCTCCGAGAGGAATGTATTATAAAAGTGAAACAAATTGTTAAAAGCATGTGATGAATAGCCGTCTGAAATTCTCTCTAGGATGAAGTAAAGCAGTAGTTCTGAACCTGTGCTGTCCTTAAATTTTCCATTTCGTGTTTTTATATCCTTGCCCTTTAGGCACGCTGATAACTAAGTAACTAAAGCTGCTTTCCATTAATCCTTCAATTTCTAATTAGAATGATGGCAAGTCTTTTTCTTCATTGCATACTGCTGAGTTTATTCTGATTTACTGCATCTTGAGGCAAAGCTTAATCCCTATTAACACAGTTTCATTAGTTTGCTTCCAAAATACAGCGGTTCAGCAAAACTTTGGTTTTGATATTTATGAACTCTCATTTGCCAGAAGTTATCTACCTTTGCATTATCATCTAGTAGACTGGCAAGAGAGTAAAGGTGAAGTTTATTTGTACCTAGTGATAGGAATTTATGCAGCTTCTGGAAATTATCAGTGCTTTAAAGGTACAGTATCATAAATAGGAATAAACCAGACAAAACAGGCCAATCTATTTTTCCCTCATTTGCATAAGAACATTATTTTCATCTACACATAATCTGTTCTGTTTGTTCAAGAGTTGTTAAAAGAAAAAATACTTGACTTAATCAAGCAAAATGACGGCTAGAAGATGAAAATCACAAATGAAAACACCCAGAGCAAAATGTACTTGCTGGGATGAAAGCATAAAATGTTTCTTCTTTTAGTCACTTCAGTTTACTATTTAATATTGATATAGTTCTGGTTACAGAGCTTTGGCTTTTATAGAACCTAAAGACTCACACTTTCGATCCTTCTGTTTTTTTTACGCTTGGCATTGACCAAGATGGCGCTTGTCAGAGTCATGTATGATCCTAAAAAAACCAAAGGCTAGCAAAGACAAGCAGAAGAGGCAATGTATACTCTTGATTAAAATGCTCTAGACACATTATAATTTCAACCTAATTCCATAAATGGGAGAAAAAAAAAAACCCTTCACTTTCAATTCTAGTCACAGTTTATTTCTGTTTATATACTTACTGCGGTAATTATTGGAAAGCTGACCACAGCACTGAGATAGTGATTGGCTATGAACCAGCAGCAATTGGCTATTGCCCAAAGCACACCAGAAACAAACCCTAGAAAAATAAATCCCAATCAAAAACATACATAGCAAGGTATAGACAGCAATTTGTGGAACATTTATATTTATAGCACAATACAGAAACTGTATGTATGTATTTTAGTATGTTAACTAATTTAACAAGCTGGCTCTTATAATCTAAACCAAAGCTCAAGGGATAAAATCAGCTACTCCAACTAAAGTAGCCAATTAATTAAAGTTCACAATTTTCTCGGCAATGTGCTCTCCACTCTGGCATGGTCAGTTTTTGAAAATCCACCATATGCAATGTCATTTTGTTGTAGTTTCAGATTTAGAACAAAATTTATCTTTATTTCCCAACCTTAATTAATTAATCTAAAAGGACTGATCTTTCAAGAGACCAAAAAAAAAAAAAATCAAATGAAGAGACTTGAAAGGCAAACTACAATTCCAACACATAGTTTGAACTAATCACTGCAAAATGGTCAGAAGTAACTGAAATTATCTTCTAATTAAAAAAACGGTCATACCTGGCAATATGGCCTGGGGATAGACATTAGGTTTATTTTTCCTGACTGCACAGTAGATCAAAAAGTAGATGGTACTTGTGAGAAATATTCCACTGAAGTGTGCAAAAACATAATCTAAATCTGAACGAGAAATTACAAAATTATATTAATCTAAACCATCAGTTATTAATTTTAACTAAATTTACTTCACATAGACAAAAACACATAAGGTGCTACTGCTAACAAACCAAATTCAATTGTGATTATGACGAACACAGCTGCCAGTCTGACTATGGATGGATTTGGTCAATCACACATATATTAAACATGAACTAATTGCTGTCTTGACCTTAGCATTTATTACAGAATTTTATGCATTTCTGTGAGTTGTTATTTCTGGAATTCTATTAGTCAAACTACAGAATTAATTTATTAAAACCTTAAGAAAAATCCTCAGGTGAGGCTACAAAACCCGGGGTGGTGATTTTACATAATTACATCCTCTCCTGACCATCTACATTTGTATTCCTGTATATAGCGTTGTTTCTTTTCTGTACATTTAAAGTCAAAACAACTGCACATACTGTATAAGCTAAACACAGCAAAGTTTTGTCCTTTTTTTATCGTAGAATGGTTCAGGTTGGAAGGGACCTTAAAGATCCTCTCGTTCCAACCCCCCTGCCATGGGCAGGGACACCTCCCACTAGACCACGTTGCTCAAAGCCCCATCCAGCCTGGCCTTTTTATCTTTTAGGATATACCACAATTTTGTTCACTATAATCATTAAAAATAGTAAATGCTTTATGGACTTTGTATGCGCTAAAGAGAGTATTTCCAACATGGTAAAGTAGAAGCATGCAGCAAGGTGATCTCTACCTCCTTGGAGTTATCAATTCTCAACAAGAAAGGCCCCTGTAGTAATGACAACATCTGTTTTGTCTGGCTGGGGAATATATAAGTTGTAGTATTCAAGAGAAATTGTATGTGACATAACAAACAATTTCTTAATGGCAACATTATGCAGTCTCAGCAATACGTAGCTCTTAAGCTGCTGCTGGTATTACCTCAGAGACTATACACTGAATCTTAAGCAAAACGTTTCTGGTAAAATGTTTGAAATTGGTGCTTAGACTTACATTAAAAGGTTTCCATTTCAAAAACTAAAAGGTTTTAATTACTTTTGTCATACATGTCTTCTCATTAGTTATGATCAACCTTCTCTTCTCTCAACTGGTGTGCTAATTTGGCAATTGGTACAGCTTGTGCCCTTGTTTACCTCATGTTCTGGGCATACAAACTCTGTATTTTGAGGGTGCTAGTATTTAATGCCTTCTGAAACACACCTAGGAGTGAAGTATGGTATCCTCTGGGCTGCTTCTCACTGTTATTTTAATGGTGTAATTCACCTCTGAGAAAAAGGGAGTGGTAGTACTATGATTATGATAACATAGTGCAGAACTGATAAGTTGTCACAGTATGTTTTCAGGTGTATCAAGAATTTCCCTCTATGCCTTTACAAAAGCAGCAGAAAACAGTATACTGATGAAATAAAGTTGAAGTAATCTATTAGCCTTTACCAAATTGACTTGCTCCTGTGAATATAGTTTCATTCCTTCTTCCATGGTCCTTGATGTATAGTACTGGTACAAAACTGGAACCATAGAGTATTCCAGCTACTACAGCCAGGCTACACCCTCTTTAAAAAGAGCAAAAATCAGAGAATAGCCTAGTGTTAATTAGGGAAGTAGACAATGCACTTAAGTCCAGTATTGCATTTAAAGACTGCATATCATATGAAAATTGCTAGCAGTACTACAAAAATAATACATTTTAGCACATTTTTTTTACTAGTGTAGAAATGGTTCAAAACAGTAATTTAGTTCTCCTATACTTTGTGGCCAAGTAACACAGACAATTCCTGCCCCAAGAGCCTGCAGTCTAGATTAATGACAAGAGAAATCAACTAACCAGGATTTCCTAAAAGCAGAGCTAGGAGAAAACAAACAAAAATATAATTAAAATGCTCCTACCCTCTGCTTCACTGTTGCAGCCTACATATTCTTTATAACTATTCCCAGGTTCATTGCCTCTTTAGTCCCCTTTTCCACCTCCAGATCATTGTGTTCTTGGCTGTCTCTGCTCCCCACACTGGTCCCCTGCTAGCTGCTGCTTTCACCTTGCAGCACTTCTGCTGTTTCTTTACCATACTGCCACATCTTCTCCAGATATATTCACTTGGAAACCCCACCTGGAAGCATGTTATTAGCATAGGCTCTTTCTACCCTGAGGTGCTAATCAGCCAGGTGATAAAAACAGCTCTGTAATTCCTTAGTTGCTATTGCTATTTACTTTGCCAAATGTTCTTTTGTAGTAGTAACTAATACCTAATCAGTAAGGCAAAGCACACTCAACAGCGCAAAGGAAATAATCTAATTAGTTGTGCAGCTGTTCATATGTAGACATACACACTATACTAGTACTTTAAAAGACATTATTTATTAGTGCATTAATGTGCTAGGAAAACCACACAACACAAATGTTGTGTTCTTATGCTGTGTTCAACTACTTTGTCTGGCTACTTGGCCTGCAGCAGTAAAAGAACTGTTAATAACTTACATGAGTCTCTTTTTTGCTGGAGAAAGTCTGTTCACCCATGAGTCATCGGAAGTATCTTCAGAAACATTAATAGACTGCAAAAACCCAAGAGTTTTTACGCAAGTTTAGTTTAGTTTGATTTTTAATACAATGGTTGAGATTTTTTTTTTTTTTAAACAGAACAGTTTTGCTCTAAGAAAATAAAATGAAAATGGAAGGAGAAAAAAAAAGGAATTTACAGAAATACTCTGGAGAAAGTAGTTGTGGGTTTTGTTTTTTTTTTTAATAAAAAAACCTAATAATTGGATCTACCTACCTCAAAGTTCACAAGTACGAGTTTGGATATGGATTTTGGGTTTACTACATAATAGAGCACTCACTAGCGTTTTTTAAAGTCTGCATGCAGGTAGATCTGACTTTCAGAACTTGTCCTTCCTTAAATTTGATTAATGATTTAAATCTATAGATTTTATTTGTGATGTGGTTTTGCCTTTTCTTGATAGCTCCCGTGTTACTATCCAAATATTAGAACTATTTGCAAACAGGGATATTAACACCCCTGTCTGTAGTGCAAAGAAATTGCAGCGTCCTTTCATTCTAATCCTGCAATCAGATTGCCTTCTATGATTTGGTTTGCTAGACTAGAACCTCTAGTGAGCACAGCTAGAAAACTGAGGGCACTCTGTTCAGGTAGCAACTACGCATTGGCCTAGAGAGTTGTACCTAGAGTAAGGTACAGTGGTAGTAGGAGCCTATTGTTCTCCAGCTTTTGTTGCATACTTTGGGGTACCAAAGGAGGGATAGCCAATCTGACACCCCTCGCTGGCTTCCAACAGGAGCAACAGCTGATGCTGAGAATCAACGACTCTTGACAGTCTCCTGGCTCTGTAGTGTGGCAAAAATCTGGTGGATAAGAGTTATACACCATTGCCTTTCACCTAAGCACCCTTCTAGTTTATAGTTTTAATTAAAATTGCTTCCTCTTCTCAGATAGGAAAGTAATACATTCTGTCTTTATATAATCTCTGTCATAATGAAAAAAGACTTCTAAGCCATTTGAAGCTGCCAATAGAGAAAGAACAGTTGGGAAAACCTTTTCTGTTGCTCACATTCAACTGTATATTTAATTTGTGGATCTTGTATACAAATTATATTATGTAGTTTTATGCAGTCTACCATAAATCCTAGCAAAACTGGTTAACATTAAGCAGATTTTTTGTTTTTAAATGGATATGTACCTTCACTGCTGTAAAATAACAACTGTAGAGTACTTACACTTTCTCTCAGTAAAGGCGTGCTTTCTAATGAAGCTGAAGAACTCTGGACTTCAGTTTTTATAAAAAGAAATATGACAGCACTCAGAAGAGAAAAATAAACCAATAAATACCATGTCAGCTCATAAGGACATAACATTTAGTGTCCAGAGACAAAAGTTGTATTTGGAGGCATATTACTTTATTTTCATTATTGCCCTAGATTCGCTTCAATATATTTTAAAAACACAATTGCTTTTAACAGGCTTAAACAATTTAAGTGAAAGTAAACAAATTACTCCTTCTATCACTTTATAGATCTCTATTCTATGTAATGGGGTTGAAATGTCTCCTTTTTACAGTGCGTAGTTACAACCCCATGTTAACAACAGTTGCTTTAGTTAACAGTGCCCTTTTGTACTAAACCACACATACAATGGAACATCTGCATGAAAGGTCTATACGGAACAGCTTAAACCTGCACAGAATTGGCTCTGTGCTCAAGGAAAAGTGTAGGTTTCAGTTTTCTACCATATGTGAGTGAGGGAATACTGCTCCTACAGGGCCTCATGCGTATGTGGAAGGAGAAGGGGTATTGCTCAGTGGTGCTACAGTGCACAAAGTGAATAAAGTGAAGAAGAAAGAGTGACATTACTACTTGTACCCCCAGCTCCAGTAAATCAGGTAAATACATGTAAGCAGAACTGGCAGGATCTGGTTTTTATTTTTATGAAAGGTATTTTAATGATTCAGGAATTCCTTCTCATAACTGTAAACAGAATGTCTCCATTTGAAGGATGATTCATCTCCTACTGAAGGAATAAGGATAGGTATAAAAGGATGTCAGCTTCCTCCAGAGGGACTAGACAAACACATACAGATTCCACACAGGAGGCTAAAATGAAATACACACTTCTGAGCTCTGCAGAGCAACATACACAGGCTTTGTGCAGCTTGCCAGGAAAACGTGTTTGGTCACGATCGTTTTCCCCTGTTGATCACTTCTCCATACCTCAGAAACAGGCAGGAAGCAGGTGGTGAGTTGAACGAATTCCTCAGGCAGGAATAGTACTGCTACTATGTTGCCAGTACCTCAAAAAAATCATGCGGTACATGTAATGGCAATGGGTAAAAAGCTGCAGACTCTTAGGAAAGAGGAAGAGTGGAAGCAAAATTCATGAATCTAAGGCAGCAGCTCTCTTCTAGCAATCAAGAATAGCTCCATCTTCGCATTCTTAACACCCTTCTTTTCCTAAAGGCATTATGTGCATTTGCTGCTTAGCACGCTTATGGCAAGCACACTGCCCCTAGGATTTGGGGCCACCATTATGTTCCTAGAAAGGCCTTCCTGGCCACCCAGCTGGAAAGCAAGAACACTGCTACACGAGAGACCTTCTTTCCTCTGTGTTTGGACCAGTGCACTCGTACAAATAATAAACAAAAAATAAGAGTAGATGTCCTTCTGAGGATCCCAAAGGAAGCCATTGTTTGGAAGTTGTTGTAAGTGTGGCTTGGCTTAAGAGTTACAAGACAGGGAGCTATTAAGGACGGGAGATAATGAAAAGCCTCTGGGCTTTACAAATCTGGGAAGGGGTCCTGTGGCATATTCTGCAGTTAAAAGGAAAAAATGGTACCCCTGACTGAGCAAAGTCAGATCAGAAATGTCACAGTGGTTTTCTCACCAGGATTCTTCTAGTCAGTTTTTCCTCTCACACAAAATTTGGGGAAAGTGAACGATTTTAATAACCTAGCTAGGGAGACAATCAGTGCCTCAGTGCTTTGCCTGGAACATCCCTACCAGCATAAAAATATGTTTCTGTGTTTATGGCTAACCATTTCACCGCTGTACTGGATATCATGTATGTTTCTATTCTGAAATACAACACCTACCAGCTAGGTATGGATAGCTCATGAGTTCTGCAGTGAATCAATT
The DNA here is from genome assembly GCA_013398815.1 of Ibidorhyncha struthersii. Taxonomy (NCBI): domain Eukaryota; kingdom Metazoa; phylum Chordata; class Aves; order Charadriiformes; family Charadriidae; genus Ibidorhyncha; species Ibidorhyncha struthersii. Next base: position 396,865 of record VZSZ01007380.1, on the reverse strand, counting down.
TGCAAAAAATACTACAATATATTTGCCCTCTAGTTAAATTGTCCCTGTGGTTATTAAATATATTACATTACAGAAATTTATTATAAGAATACATTTTTACCTTAATAGCGAAAGTCCAGCTCCGATATAATTTAAGATTGGTCTTGATACCTCTTCTGGATCAATTCCAAACCAACCAAACCTGGAATACTTAACCAGTTTCACTTAGTTGCACTGACTGCATACAAATAGTTAGATTATAACCCAGTCATGGAAATCTTTACTCATGTAAATAATTCTGTTTAAGTTTATATTTGCAATATTGGATTGGTGCTTCAGCTGGCTTGCTAAAAGCTACGTCTACTTTACAAAAATAATCTTCAAACTAATTTAATTTACATTGAATTTTTTTTAATCTGGGTATTTAAAAATTGAAGTTAATTTAAATTATTTTATCAGCCCATGCTGTAGAAGAAAAAAAATACAAACAGTGTACTAGTTTTACATTAACAAATACATTATTTATTCACTCAATGATGTTGACGAATATCACTGGGTATTATTCCCATTGAGACAAGAGGAAACAAAAAAAAGATACTGAGTACTTTCCACTGAGAGAGAAAAAGGTCTTACATACATATAATAAATCCTCTTCATTGGTGATGATGTTTTCACTGCAGTTATTAATGAAGAATTGGCAAGATTAATTATGTATTACTTAAGACTTAAACATACTCACCTTGAACTTGCCCAACCTGTCAGCAAATTAAAAGAAGCCCATATCAAAAGACCAAGAGCTAAGCCGATGGTTTTAACAATAGGGACAACTGTAACATTGCCTGAAATACAAAAAACAAAGTTAAAATCAGTTAAAAACTAGACTGTGATCTTGTAAATTTTTGCTTTAGATTCTGTGACTGTGCAGAAGGCAGAGAAAGTTAGGCAACTACGAGGTGGTAGGAAGCAGTGTTTTTAAAAAATAAATACATTAAACATGGACTTTTCCTCAATACCATTTTAAAAGTTATTTTTGGTGTGAATTTGTGGATTATAAAATAAGCATAATAAAATAATATTTCCTACAAGGGTACAGCGTCATTAATATTGAGACTTTAAAAAGCCAAATAACTACTAGCTTATATACAGAAAAGTTTTTATCACTGTTTTTTTTTTAGGAAGCATTAGGATTACTTTGTGTTTCAAGAAATAGAATCTCTTTATCCTTACCTGTAGCCCACACAAAACCGCCAACCATAGCCAGAGGCCAAAACCGGGGGCAATTCTGGATTAAATTGACCATCAAAGAAACTAGCCATATGGAGGCACAGAGAATCCACTGGAAGAACATGCCTATGGAAAAAATCAAATACACACAATAGAGAATTTGTAGAATACTACATGTGTGAGTCTCTCACAGTAATATGTTTTAGATAAACTAGGACAGAAAAATTGAAAGGTGGCCACCTCCTTTATGAATTTCAGGGAACCATGTTAGAATATATTCAAAAGATGTATTTTAGGGTGGGGTGTTTTGGTCAACCTTTTCCTTACCCTGCATTCTTCATATGCAGCTGCAAAAGACATGTTGCTGGACCAAGTTTACACAAGCCCCGATTCTCAAACACATGAAAATTTTGACAGGCTTCTGACAAAGAGGACCCTAGCAGCAGCTAGCAGATGACCGCACAGGACAAAACTCCTTCAAAGGTCAGGGCTCAGGTTTTTCCACTAATCCAGGACATTGAGGCTGACAAAGAGTGTGGACAGATCTCTTCTACCTTTGTAGATTCTCTAAGAGTCAACTAGGCAGACCAGTTAAGTTCAGACCACATTTGGCAAAAAGAAGAGAGGGAGGTTATATCCAGCCTGTAATGCAAATACTATTATATTGCAGTAACATAATGGCAGATTTATTCATCTAGGGATCTGGTAATAGACTGTGCTACATAGAAACATGCAATTACAACATCAGCCTAGTATGCTAAAGTGATAAAATTCCAAGTAGGAAATAGAAGCAATTGTTTCCTCTTACCAAGACACGACATAAAAGTATTAAAATTTTAAATTTTGATTACTTTTAAGTTAGGTCCACAATTGAAAGGCAGTACTCCAAAGTCCATCAACTTTTACAGGATAAAAACCACTGTATGTATTTGAGAATCCCCACAAGGGTACAAGAAAGGACATTTCACTTTCCATTGTGAAATGCTTATGAAATGCACATCATCACTGTCAAAGTGCACAACACCACATAAAAAGGCTCTTCTAAAGATTTGCCACATCCTGAACCAAAACATTGTTGCTTTATACCCTAATGGTAGCAAAGAAAATTAAAACATGCTCTATGGATTAAAGCTGTGATGACATTTATAACTCGAGCTAAAGAAATTCTGATATCTGCTGGCAAAATATTACTCCTATTAGCAAGAATACCAAAACCAACAAAAGAATGTAAATAAGTTTACCATCACCAGTATCAAATTTCTTAACAGGCACAAAGTTTGTCCCAAACAGAACAACAGCTACTGCGGAAGAGGTAAAGCCAATAGCTAGATCTGTTCCATTGCTGACGTTAAAGGCAGTGTAAGCTTTCCCAGTGTTCATCTTTGTTCTGAAGGTGCCTCTTTTTGTGAAGTTGTTTTGCTGCAAATCCCGACAGATTCTGAAATCAGAGAGTGGAATTAAACATGTGGAGTATTAAATAACACCAACCTAGACCAGAAATCTGAAACTTAAAGAACCTTACTTATCAGTCTCTCAAAAGCTGGAAAGAACTGCAAAGTATACTGTAGAATCCCATGAAAAGCTGCCATAAACCATGAATAACTTAAGAACACATGCACAAAAAAATCACTATTGTGTGCTGCTTAATCAGCCTCACAGAAAATCATGTCTGAAAACATACAACAACATGAATGTAGAGGTGCACTCAACGGTTATGAGGACTTGAATCTGTGAGGCCTATGGTAAACCCTCATGCTTTAGGGAGATGCTCTATCGGAATATTCCTTATTCCTGTAGCCAAAGTAGGGTCACACTGGGGTGTGTAAAAACGCAGGGGTTAGATGAAATCTTAATTGGCAGAAGAAGCTATAGCAATTTGCAGCCCTGCCTAGAAGTAAGGAACAGGTGCAGAGATTCTATAGATGCCAAAGCAGGATCAATATAGGATGATTAAGATAACCACAGGGATTGCTCTAGCTCATACAAAACACAAAGGCACATTTTTTTCTGTGGGGAACAAAAGGAGAAGCTGTCTCTAAAGTTTCTTCATTCATTCCACGCAACTATAATAAGACAAGCAAAGATTTTTTTTTAATCCCGTAATACTGCCCCCCCCCCCTTTTTTTTTTTTTAAGTAGGCGATTCATCTTAAGGTTACACTCAACAGAGGTACCACATACATACTTCCAATATGGATTATGACTTTGACAGAAAAGGTGGGTCTGAGAACAACTATAATAACATGAGTTTTGCATACATAATCTTAACACCACACCTAAAAGACTACATATAAGAAAAGTGTTTGGAAATTTAACTTTGAATGGCAACAGGACACTTAATAGGTTGTGAGTATAGAGGGGCATATTCATAGAGATACACATGCAATCCTGTTGTCAAAGTAATGCTATTTATACTGACTCAAATGACATTCTAATGCAGTTTGACATTCCCTAGTATAGATGGACTAACTACCACCTGGAGGAAAAAAGCTGAAATATGATGGTGGAAATTTTGCCAAGTCTTGTAAGGGGTGCCATGACTACACTCTCCACACAAAAGGAAGGTCTGAGCTGCTGCAAATTCTTTCATCTTATTTTACCCTTCAGTCTTACCTTATCTAGAGTCCTTAGAACACTGAGAACTGCTTCTGCTGAGGTTGTGCTTTTATCTACAGCTTCAGCAGGGCCATCAGCGTCAGCTGAAATTAATTATTTGCATTAGCGGGTGAAAAGTTCAATCCCACAACTAATACAACCATTTAGTTTCTATAATTTTTCCCCTCAAAAGATGTCAGTATATTTTTAACTTGAGTACTTAAGAAAAATACATATGACATTCAGAAGACACATCATGAAGGTAGAATGGCACAGGTATTTCCATTTATCTTATTATCTTTTTCTCCTTCGCTCTTCATCTTTCTTGCTTACTTAAGAGGATAAGTTTCTCCAAGAAGCTTTCACTATATTTAAAACTCTTCTATAAAGCATATTGTACCTGGGATCTGTAGACACTAAGCAGTACAAATAATAATGCTGTGATTTCTTCAAAGACTGACTTCACAGGCTGAGAAACACTGTGACACCACAAGAATGATTAAGCTAGATAAAGGCTTACATCAGCTACCTTCATTCCATCAACCTTGACTTACTGAGTGAATACATTTAATTCATTTAGTGGACAAGTAAGGCACAAAAGCTGGGTTTTGCGTAGGAAGAACTTCATGCTGTTAAGGACATAGAAATGAAGCTGATTAAACAGCACCTCTGAGTGCAGGACTCAGTACTTTAGCCTTTAAATAAATAGGTCATTATGCAAGCAAAATATTAAGAACCTTTCAAATTTCAAGTGTTTTATCAGCCTTTTTGATCTTGTTAATGTACAGTGAAATGTTACTTTCAAATATTTTGGGTTTGTATCTACTAAAAGCAAATCTGTGTGCTATGGGGCAATACACCTTTCTGCTTGCTTTTTATCTTCCAAAAATGTCTATATTGTGCACATTGAAGACTGTTGCACAACTGGAGAACCGGTATCACGACACCAAAAATAGAAAGGTTACACAACTTCCAATTAACCAAGGATGAGTCCAATTAACCAAGGAAGAGTATGCCTCATTCAGAACGCTTAAAACTGTAGCTTTCCAAAATTTGGGGCACTTAGCTCCAAATTTGGCTAAATTTCAGACCCAACTTTCAACTCCTTTTTAAAGCTTTCAAGAGAAAGTTCAACCAGACAAGGCCTGGAACAATCTGCTCCACCTTCGATGATAATGCTGCTTTAAGCAGGGAGTTGAACTAGATGTCATCCAGAGGTCCCTTCCGGGCTAAATTATTCCACAATTGTATGATCCAATGTCAAGACCAAATAATGAACTGACACACAGCATCAAGTTGACTATACTTTTTTTGCACATACTTTGCACATCAGAGAGCTTCAGAGAGTTGTCTAAAAGGCTCAGCTCCTATCTACAATCCTATGTTGTTGCCAGATGGATTTGTAGCATACGTGCCTCCAAAGGTTTACAGCTGCCGCGTGCCAAACCAGAAGCACTTGCTGAAGACACCAGAACAAAGTGGTTGTATCTAAACTCAAGCAGAAACAACTGGAACTGTTGATGTTATTAAAGGGTATATTTTTTTTCCACTAACTAGCCCTTACTGACGGGCATGTCAAGGTTCCCAAGCTGCAGAGCAAATATAATGGAATTTTCTTGGCACATATTGCCCTTATCCTACTAACCTCACTGGTTTACCTCACTGGATGTTTGTGCTCTGTATTTTCACTCTTTCCTCAGAAATATGCCACCATTTTCTCCCTTCACCCAGAGACGCAACAAATTATGATGCTCACAATGCAACAGCAACATGTTGCTACGGTCTCTGCAGACAGGCATGAAACCAAGGAGCCTGCCTTTGAGAGCTTTCACCTCAAGGTAGATCCAAGCTGTTATCAAGATCCGAAAGAAACCGTTTGCACTACTTGAATGGGTATTTTTTAGAGGCTGCATGTCACATTGACTGTTTATTTTTTGCACGTTTCTCCCATCATCTATTTGCCATTAGGGGCGGATACTTTCAGCCTTATTTTAGGAGATTCCTATCGGTCTGGAGGAGGCTCAGAGCGACACCCTCAGGTGACACCGCGACCCTCCACCAGCTGCTCAGGAAGCGCTTCTTCGCTTCCCTAAGGTGAATGAACGCTGTCGGAAGGCGCTCTTCGGGCAGTGTTTTCAGTACTCGGTATCACGCCAGAAAGAAGAACGCGAGGCCCAGCTCGCGGCACAGGCGGACGTTGCTTCTCCCGCTGACACCAACGCGCCCGGGCTTCCTTCCGCAGGGCAGGCCCAGGCCGCCAGCGGGACGCGGCCCGCCGCCGGGGCGGGCCCAGCCCTCGGCCGAGGCGGCCAAGGGAAGCGCCAGCCGGCCGGGCAGCCCAACCGCTCAGCAACGCGCCTTGGGAGGGAACCACAGACACCCCCCCCCGCCTCCAGCCGGGCACCTTCCTTTCCCCAGCGCCCTGTCTCCCGGCTGACCGCCGCGGCGTCTTGCACGGCGCTCGGCTCCCGCAGCCGGCGGGGCGACAGGCGGCCGGGGATGGGCCCGCACCGGCTGATCCCTCGCCTGGACCCTCCGTGCGGCCCTCGCCGCGGCCGCCGCTGCCCGCGCCCCTCCGCGCCAGCCC
>VZSZ01007380.1:375360-390435 GCA_013398815.1 Ibidorhyncha struthersii | reverse complement strand
CGCGCCCCTCTCTCCCGCCTTTCCGCCGCGGAGGCTCCGCGGCCGGCCGCCCGTCACGTCATGGCGGCGGCCCAGCGGGGCGGAGGGGCTGTACCGGGGTGTCGGCTGCCCGTCTGGCGGGGGAGAAACACGGAGAAGAATCTTAAATTTAGGCACTCATCGCGTGATAAAAGCTCCTTTGCCCCTCCCCGGTCTTAAACATGAGGAGGGACTTTACCTTGACGGGGGCAGAGCACTGGCACANNGCCTGGGCGCCGTCCTGTGCAACCTGCTGTAGGTGACCCTGCTCTGGCGGGGGGGTTGGACTAGCTGATCTCCAGAGGTCCCTTCCAACCCTGACCATTCTGTGATTCTGTGAAATGGCAGCTGATGAGACCTGTGTTTATTTTTTTATTTTGTTTTTAGTGCAAGGGCATCTCTGCGCTTCCCAAGCGGTTGCTGTTTCCAGACTACCCATGGAAGGAAAGGTGCCCTGGTCTTGGCAGCGTGTGCCCATGGACACAGACACGGTTTGAGGACCCGACTGCTACCAGAGGGGAAAGGGCGGCCTCCCTGCGGTTCCTCTCTCACCCCTGAGGCCTCCCTGCCTGCTGGCAGCGGCCAGGAGGGCTGCAGGCACCTGTGGAGGGCAGCGGGCAGACCCGGGAAGGCAGTGACATGGCCGGGCTGTGCAGGGGCCGCCAACCCAGCAGTGGGTGGCGAGGCAGGGAAAGCTCCCTGCCAGGTCAGGGCATCCAGGCTGGGCAGCTGGCATACTGAGGTTTGTTTGTTCTTTTTTTCCTAAGCAAAAAAATTGCCAGCTTTTGTGCTGGGAAGCCCCCCAGCGTTGTTCGACAGCCAAAACCGAGTGGGGAAAAAAATCTTCTGCATGATGTTGAGAAGAGATTTTTGCAGATTTCCCTGTAAGGGTTTGACCCAGACCATTTAAAGCGCAGGCTATTAGTCAGCATGTTTAGTCACGAAGCAAACATTTCTCTCTGTCCTTTTGGAGTACAGTTTCCAGATGGCAGCCCCAAATCGATCTCCTTACAAATACAGCACAAGCCTTCTAAAGTAATGCTTCATATTTTGCAAATCAATTCTGCATTATCCATAATAAGGACATACAGTTTTCTCTGGAGAATAAGTTCTCAGTCCGATAGACTTGGTAAAGCAAGGAGTGCACCATTTATCAATCGTTTTAACATAAATGTCTGTCTGCGTGACATTTAGAAAGATGAACTGCAGAACACCTCTACGGAAACAGTTTAGCTGTAGTGCATCCAAGAGGAAAAACATCCCATATGATAATCACAAATGTAGCCTGGAAAAAAAAAAAAGTACTTTTTATTCTAAACGCAATGCGAGTCTATGTGTTACACTCTTTTATTCAGAAAGAAAAAAGAAAATGTTAAGAAAAATGTTAATCTTTTATATTGAACTGCCTGTACATAGAAAGCAAGAGCACACACAATAAGGAGCCTAGCCTGAAACAACATCCTTTCAAGTGTCCAGGGATAAAGAGGGGTGTTGAGGTTTGGGTTCATAAGTATCTTGATGTTGAACAAAACATTTTCCAAAAATCCTGATCCTGGTTTCATTTGGAAGAATGGATCTCAGAGGAGTCATCAGCAATCACTTACAATTACTGTCTCTATCCCACTTGAACTGATACTCATCTGTTCCTCACCGTTTCACTTATTCCTCACTATTTCTTCAAAACAGGCTGGTTTTGGAGCATTGTTTTTCTCATTAACACAACAGTTAAAATGACACTGCTAGTACGAACAAAACACCTCAAATATGGACAGATTCTGATTCATTTATTTGTGCTTTTTGGTTTTATTGAAATCATAAGTTGTTGGAGTTGAAAAGTGTGTGGGAAAGAAAGTCCATGAATGCACAGTGTTTACTAAAATGGAAAATGGCAACATTCATATTTCAAATTTTAGAGCCTTCTATGAGTATAACAAGTGTCCGCTTAAAGACTGTCTTTTGTTGCAAAATGCTCTGCAAACCAGGACAGACAATATTTTGTTCTTTGCTGAATCACAGCAAATTGTGCAGCCAAAATTACAGTGGGAAGAGTCAAACTGAGGCGTTTTGGAAAACTAACAAAATAAGCATCTTTAAATCCCATATCTTAAAACCGAAATGACTGAGCAAGAAGGAAGGGTCAGATGAAGAAATAGGAGATGTGTTGCTTTAAAAGACAAAACTGATACTTGTAAAAATTGAGACCCAAGATGTCATTTTGGAGAGAAACATACTAGCTGCTGGGTAGCTTTATACATTAATAATAATATTGTATCACTGTGTTGTTACAAGTGTTTTTCTCTGTTTTGTTTTTTTTTTTTTCTTTAGTTCTCCAGGTGTAGTATTTACTGTCCCAAGAGGCTGTACGTACTCTAGATTAAAGAAGGAAGAAGATCACCTACGAAATAAGTTGTGGATAAGGAGTATTAATAATAATTCAGATTAGAAGGAATAAGATGTACTTGGTAGGATTAAGAAGGATGCAAAGGCTATAGGAGATAGTATAGGGGAGGATGATTTATGTGTAAAGCCTGTGAACAGGAGGTTTTGAGAACATTCTGGTGAATTAGTGAATTTTTATTTCCTAAAAAATTACTATTGTCTTCCCATCTCCAGAGATTTGAAAATGGAGCAGAGTGTTTAAGTAGCTGGATGGTGCTCTTTCAGGTTGCCAGCCACCAGCAGCACCCTGGGTGACAGTCCTTTCCATGAACATAAGCTGGTTTCTTCTACAAATGCAGGTACAGGTGGACATGAATTTCAGAAATTAAACAACAAAAAAAAAAAGAAAATACTTGATAATCTGCAATTTAGCTATGCGTTTATTGTTTCAGACTATACCTAGGGATATCAAGGATTAGAAAATAATTGTTAAATTCCCCTCTTCTGTTCATTGCTATTCTTGAATACTAGCTTTAATATTCCTGCGTTCCTAAACTTAGGAAAGGATAACACTGGCTGTGAAATACTGGTATGTAAAGAAATGACATGAGAAGTTGAGTTTAATGGATGCAGATGGCAATATCACAGATATAGTTTAGAGCAAGGAATAAACACGGAATCTAAGTGGCTACATATAGGCTACATATAGGTACGCAAAGTGCAATGACCTAGGCTAGAATTTGGTCAGACAACTAGCATTGTTCAGTTTATTCTTTAAAAAAAATGGTCTTGAGTATCTTATGACAACAGAGGAAGTACCCTTTCAGCTCAGTAATGCCCTTTAGTGCCCTGCTGCAGCTTTGGGTTAGTAATACCAGAAAGAAGAATGCTACCCACCTGAGGGACAAACATTTTCTTTGTCTTTCCTGAAACACAAATAAACATTTGTTTTCCACACAAGGCCATAGCCATTGCCTCATCAGTTATTTTGTGAATTATAGCAGAGTGTTGGAGCTGTACACCACAAGAGTTGAAAAAAAGAATGTCTCGATATGTTATCTTTTAAAGATCCAAACTTAGAGGCAAATACCTGCTAAATTAACAAGATATTGAATCCTATTTAGTTGAATTCCTACCACCTTCCACTCTGAAGAATGTAGCGGTGCAACATTTAAAGAATGAGTTCTCCCTTCTGAACATGAAAAATAATGGAAATATTATTGCTATCATCATGTTTAGAAAACCTCAAAAAAACACCTCAGCAGTCAACACTGTACATCAATGGGTACACCACGTTTTGATTTCAAGGCTACAAATGAAATGAGGAGCGAAGAACAATTCTCCATATCCTTTTATAATTTCCTCCAGATAATTTTTAAAGAGTTGCAGTAGGAAGATTATAGAGGTTCCAAAATTTTAATTTAAGAGAAATGTCATAGCAAAGGAAAGCTGTTAGTAACTGGACCTGTGGACTGTGTTTTGGCACTACTTGATTGTAATGGACAGGTCTTGGTGCTGTACATGCAAGAACTGGGCATTTGAAAACCATTGTTGCAGTGTGATATGTTTCCAACTCAAGCAACAACTATATTTCCATTAGCAATATAAAGTAAAATCCCCCCAAATAATTCAGACACTTGGAAGAAATATAGTGGAGTAAAAGCTTCATGCTGAATTATTTGCTGTCATAATCAGCAGTAAGTCAAAACAGAATCCAGGACATGTACGTTTCCCCTCCTCCCCCATTATTTATCCTTAAAGGGGGGAGCCTATCTTAGACATTTCAAAAAATTTCTTCATGTGTATGCATAGATACGCGCTATGGGCTAAATTCTGCTCTCAGGCTGCAATACCCAATTACCCTTATTTACCCCAGTTTTAGCCATATAACTTTGCTGATATTTTGCACTGGTATTAAATAGGATATAGGAGGCCATTGTCACTGTGAGCCATGTACAGTGTCTGTTGGCCAAATAGGCTGCAAAGCTGGTACCTCTTGCTAATGACCCTTCATCTTTCCGAGGGACTCTCAAGCATCTAAGGCTGATCTAATAATGTCCATCTCTAGTGACTTCTTTAAAGTATAAAAAATGTTAAACAGCACTAGGCACATCTTTACTGAATTTATTGATACACTTCTCCGTAGCTTTTTGAATTAATCTTCTTTACCTGGGATACGTCCCTTCGGTCAAATTTGATCTTAAAAAAAAAAAAAAAAGAGAGAAGGATATAAGTGGCCAGAGAGATTTTTTACAATCCCTATTCCTGCAGGAACTCAGCTTTGGAAAAACAGGTGATATGAAGGCTCTTTTCCTGGTAACAGGCACAAATGCTGCAATCTTAACTTGATACTACAGATTTAGACAAAAAGTAAAGAAAAAAAGTGACCTCTACTCACAAAGTTTTATAAATTCAGATTGGTCCCATCTAAAATACAAACCAATTCCTTAACTGTCTATTCCCCCTAGTATTAATTACAGAGATGAGAATACGTCCATTAGCTTGAATTACAATGGAGTTATGCATTTTATTATTTTGTACTTAGACTAGGCAAGGAGTCAGGAGGTAGAGCTTTGCCAGTGTCTCACTGCTCAGCTCTGCACAAGCCTTCTCTCTGCCTCAACTTTTCCATCTGTATAGTGACTATGCTATGCCTCGTTTTGGAAAGCACAAATAAAAAGCGCTCCCGAGTTGTTTAACACTATGTTAATAGCATTTTAAAAGCCACAATCTGTTTTCTATTTCTCATCACAAGAACATATGATTCCCAAAAGCTCTAAAATTCAGGGGGCGGGAGGGGTATTTTAAATTTAAAAAAGCCCCAAACGTGGAAAACGGGAATTTCTTCAGTACATTTGCATGCGGTGCACTAGAGGGCCCTCAGGAGTTAGAAATGGGTGGAATGCACTTTTGGAAGGCACATACTTCNAACGTGAGGTTCATGTAAGTTTTTAGCAGTTCATATGCAAACCACCTCTCAGTACAGTTAGCTTCCAAACAGTATTTAGCTTGCAATGAAATACCTAAATGTGAAGCATACTTAAAACTGAAATATTTGCTAGAATACTTTGAGAACATCAGCTTTTACTAAGTTACTTTTATTAACCTAAGAAGTTTACCAGAACGAAGGATGTGTCAAGCTGAATAGGTAAGAGATTTTATATTTTTATAGCAATATATATACAATGTGCACTTATTCTATCTTTGTTTCTTTGAAAGTATATGTATAAGCCACTGTCATTTTATTTGATAAACTGTGGCTAGATCCTATTTATGGCTTCACAAGAGGGAAGGGAATTAACCATCTTTCATCTTAAATGTTTATGATTTATGTGAATTATATTCATATTCAACTAGGGAAATTTGGCACTGCTAGTATATTTTTATATTAGTGAATATGTGCACATTTTACTACAGTTACTGGTAGTTAATATTGTGTAATTTACAGCATTTCCATAACATGAGGTTTATTGAAGACACTGTCTCATGAGAAAAAGATGATAATGACCTGGGTTTGACAAGCTTTTCTCCTAATGCTTGAATACAGCTAGCTAAGATTGCAAATTGAGCCTGTATTTCATGATTTTGGTGTTTATACTGTAATGAGAAAGTGAAAGATGTATCCTGACAAATTTCTAGATGCGTACTGTCTCATCTAGAACTTCTATCTCTTAAAAATATAGAACCACCAATGCCATATGTGAGTAATGAAATGAAATACTACTTTTTTCATTTTGCAGTTTGCAAAGGAGATACTTCAGATCTTTTAGACTACAAGTCAGTAAACTTTGCTTATGTAGCTGGCTCCATTCATTCTCTGAAGCCAAACACTTCTCCTGTGGTGGCTGATAAGACTTTAACAGCTTGAGAAGGTGGAGTGTCAGCATCCTTAGTACTAAACGCGTTCCCAGGCATATCAGTAGCCTCTGTCCAACGCTCGTGCTGGAAGCTATTTGGAAAAGGAGAAACAGAAATCTGGGAAGGGAAATCATGCATCATCATTCTAGCTGGAATGCGCAGAAGACTTCGTGCTCTTCTCATCATGTGGATTCTCTAGAGAAATGACCACCTTTGATCAGCCAAGTAAAATCAAAAACTTGTTTATTTGCTGCCTGTGCCCCTCACGGCTGCTGAGGCTCTGGACTTGCAGGCGCCCAAGGACAAGAAGGAATCTGCTGGCGGGCACTGCATGTGTGATCTACCTGGGATTCCTCGTCAGTCAAGTGGGTCATGTTTTACCCCAGCACAAAGGAGGACATCGAAAGATCAGTTCCAGAAGTCTCCAAGATGCAGCCCAAACTCCTTTTCTGGGCATCCCACTGGATGGCACCCTGTCACCACCCAATTTCCAGGAACCCCAGCTTGGCAGCAATGGGACCTTGCTGCCACCCAATGTAGTTTATATCACCCTGCGGTCTAAGCGCAGCAAGCCTGCCAATATCAGAGGCACAGTGAAGCCAAAGCGCAGGAAGAAACATGCAACTCCTTTGTCCTATGGGCAGCACTTTCCAAAAGCCCCTTTTGTGGGCCGGGAAGACACCTTTGCCCAACAGCCAGGGAGGGCCACGCATGCTGCAGGCACAATGGGAGCAGCAATAGCTCTGGAGGCCAGAAAACACCAGCTGGATGAACACAGGCATAAAGGAATGGCAAGCAGGGAGATGGGTCACCGGAGACCAAGGGGGATTTCTGGAACTATAAAGACACAGCCCCAGCCTGAGGAAAGCAATATCAGGATTTACAGCGAGAGCTCTCCCTCTTGGCTGAGCAAAGATGACATCCTAAACATGCGCATGCTGGCAGATTCTCAGATAGAGAGCATCCAAGAAGTACCTTCTCACAAAGCAGTCCTAGTAGTATTTGCGAGAGGTCCCAGCACCACAGGAACTTCTTGTAATCAGGGATACTGTGGCATCATCAAAAGACCCCTCGACATGAGCGAGGTGTTTGCCTTTCATTTGGATAGGATCTTGGGGCTAAACAGGAGCTTACCTTCTGTAAGCAGGAGATCGGAGTTCTTCCAAGGTAACACATTCCTATGGTTTTCAGTTTGCAGGTGGGATGCTGAGGTTTCCTTCCCCCTCCTGCGTTAACCACAGGGTAGCAGGCACCATCCTTAACTCCTGTGAGCCTGAGAACTAACGCTATTGTTCCCGGGAAACAAAGCTGGTATCTGCGTGTAACTTCTGCAGTGCAATTAGCCTGTCCAGAGTAGGCAGTACCCCAAAGTTTAGATCCAATACCACCGAGCTGCTGAAGGCAGTAACAGTTTCCCTTCCACGATAGCCTGGAATGAGAAAAAAGAGAGGGAGTTATCCATAGATCGCATGGTGTTGTGCAAACTGCCTGAAATGAAACTGGTAAAAGAAATTCCAGAATACCCTGTGATTCAATGGGTATTTCTGTTTTTTTAAAAGGTTTTCCTCATCTTTTAGAATTGACTTTAATAAAATATTGTTGAAAGTGAGCACGAGAATTCATATCTCAAACAGGTGGTAGGAAAGGGGGTTTGTATTTAGTCAGATAATCTACTCAGGTAGGTAGGGGACCTTCCTGCAGAAGCTTGATTCTGCTTTCATGGCACTAATACCTCTGGGAACTGAAAATTTTTAAAAAGTGCTTCCCTCTCCCCTGGTAATTAAGACGACCCACAACTACATTTCAGTGGATCCTGCTGTACATTTTGAGGTTCGCTTCACACCTATATATTTTGCAGACAAAAATATGCAAATTAAATATCTCAGTATGCCTGTTGCATGATTGGTGTAAAGTTTTCAATTAAAAATTTGATTTTTAACCTTTAGTGAAATTAAAGGTACATTTCAGACATGTGCCTTAGAAGCCTACTTCTAACATTGCTATCTTGTTAAATGTCTTCAGCCTAACTGCTATTTTTGTACAGTCACAAATCACAATCTGAAAGGACTACGTTGCATTTTAATGAATCATTGCTAAAGTGGCTAGCTATGTTTTTGCTGTTCATTTTTTGCTGCTGAAATTAGCTTATACCAAATTCTTTTATACCCATCTGCATTTCTTAAAAAAAAAAAAAAAGAAAAAACCAGACCCACAAAAACCCAAAACACTCATGCAAAAATACTTTCTAAAGTCTGAAAGCAGGAAGACAACCCAGTGATCTTCAGTTTCTTCCTGCATTGCAAACCTTCCCTTTGGCAGCCTGTACAACAATGTGAATGAATCTCTAGGAACAACAGTCTGGAGGCTTCTGAATATTATTTGTACTTGCAGAGCATGGAAGATACATTATGCCTAGTTTATTTTTAGGAACAAGATTTATTGCTATAAAGTTGTCATAGGGCATTAAGGTAGTTCAGTTGGAGGAACTCTGCACGGTGTGGCTGCAGAGATGACAGATTGCAAGCCTCTGAAAGCTCCTATTAGGCTCATTGTGCATTGTGTTGCTCGCTGTCTGTCACCTTACAGTATGTTTTGGACTGTCTGGAACAGAGTGTCATTCTGCCCTCTTTAATTTTCTTTTCCTCATAACTGGCTATGTTCCTATAGCAAGAAGTGTGTTGCTAGGTGATGAGAAGAGAAATAACATTATTTTGGTCTCACTTCATTTTTTCCAGCTAAAGGGTGAACAGAGCGTTTGGAACAATTACTGTACCTTGTCTCTCTCCATTTCTCTAGCCTGGAAATACGCTGGAGCTCAGATGTCTAATAGCTACTTGAGATCATTACTATTTATGTGCTTATGTTTGGCGTAATCTGGAAAATGTGTTGAGAAAATGAGCAAAAATATATTCTTAAAAATAATATGAAAAATTAGTGAGCTCATTTCTATAACCCACGTGCATTTAAGATGCACTGTAAAGGTTTTTTCAGGGTGGCTTCTGTAAGTCATGGTTATTCATATGGGAAAGCAAGCAATACGGATTAGAGAGTATGCATGTGTGTATGAATGTACACACTTTCTGGGCTGACATATCTCTCTCCATGACCCATCCCTTTAGCTTGCCTCAGTTGTGATGTGATCTAACAAGACATGTTTGATGTAGCATTAAAATCTTAAAAAATGGGCTTTTCAAAACTGTCATTCATTTTGTCAAAAGCACTTTCAAAGAACCGCTTACTAAATCCCTGTCCAGTTTCCATCATTTCCCCTGTTCCCACAAATCCCCGACTGATTTTTTTCTTTTTTTAAAGTCTAGCAAAACACTGTATGCAAGTCCTCTGTCTGCTGCCCTTGCCTTCCCTAGTTAATTGTAAACCCTTTTAAGACTTAACTGATTTTTTTTTTTATGCTTTATCTTATTTTTCCATCATGGATGGAAATATCAGGTATGATAACTTTCTCTCATACTTTTGCAATGAATTAGCCAAATGTAAAAAGCCTGGGGAGTATAGGTGGGGAAAACCCTTTTGAATTCAGTATTACAGTCTAAAAGAACATCATTCTGGGCATACGCAAGCAGTCATTCATTATTCCCATTGCTCCCTACAAGGTGTGAAAAATGTCGAGAGCTTGAACACACCTATAAACAAAGAAGGGTATGCCTGTAAAACAACAGGAAATAATCATAAAGCTGTGTCTATTGTGGAGAAAATGGAGGCTCACCATTGTGTGTATGAGTTTTGGGATGCTCACATTAATACCACAGGACTGAGAATCTTCATTATTTGATTGCCCTAACTTGAGGAACAGAAGAGACATAAGTGACCTCGCTTAGTGTCAGAGCCCTACCTTAATTAATTTGCACAGAAGCTAAATAAAATGACTGCATGTATTGCCTCTAGCTCAGCAACAGCATTTGTAGGGCAGGACAACGCCAGTGTTTGTTAGGGCTTGAGCTACAACCGAGTAACAAGGGCTGGAGCAGGCTTGCTTCTGTGCTGCAGCTGACAGCTCTAGCAGTAGGACTCTGGCTCCTTGGATCGGAGCTACAAGGCTAAGCTCTTTATTCAGCTCTTGGTAAAAAATAAGTAGCTATTTCTATGCAGTTTTGTTGCGCCACTTGCTGAGGGTCTGAACTACTGCATGCTGACAACCACCTCCCTTCCTCTCTGGTTTTCAGATATAAGTTTGCCTAAATATGTTTTATCCTGTACAGAGAAGAATAAGCAAAGTTGTGCTCAATTCTCTTGGGCTTTTTTAGCTAAAGATTGAACCCACTATTTGCCCAGAACCACTTTATTTTTTTCCTAAAACATGCAAGAAACTCTTCCTTTGAGTAACACCTTTCATGGTTGATTTAGTGCAAGTAGATGAATGACATGTGATAGATAGTTCCACTGGTTGTACTTGTCATTTTGCTTTACTGGCCTCTACACGATGATAAATGGAGCCATAGATTTTTCTGTGTTATACCATGCCCTTGCCATCCCACCAAAAGTTATACAAAAGCAGGCAAAGATCTTATGACTCACTAATGTCAGGACAAAGAATAATAAAAACCTAAAGCTGCCGTATTTCAGAATGCTCTAAAGAGCTTCAATTTTTCTGTCCCGTTTTCCATCCAAAAACCCAAACAACTTACACCATAGTGTTGTACCTCTCAGAGGGGTACCAGACGGCATAGTTCCAATATTCTGTTGGGTAGAAAAGTTCATGGATAAGCAATAATGCACTCCATAGTCTAGAGAGCAACTAATGCACATTTCATGCATTCCTTAATTCTGACATCCATATGAGCACAGGACAGAAACATTGCCAATAAGGTGCAAAGAGAAGAAAAAAAAAATAAATGGCCTAACTTATCCCTGCTTTCTGCATCTGTCCCTTATATCTTCCCTCAGAACTTAATCATAAAATCTAAAATTCGAGTAATGCTCCGTATGTCATTCCCTCTCATCTTTCCACACTAAATTACCCTCTCCTGCTAATATGCGGGCAAGTAAACTGTTTCTTTCAAATGTGGCAGTGGTAAGCTGTACTACTTTACAGGGAACAATGAAGAGTTTGAGAAAGGGCTTTAACTACTTCATGAAAGATTTGCTCTTTTTACATGGGCATGTTTGAAAGTATTCTCTTTTGAGGAAGTTAGAAACAATGCTGTAGGTACAAGTTAGAGCACAAGATAGAAGAGTAACATTTGCAAGAGCATCTTTGTGGTTAAGAAGCGTACAATTTTCAAAGTGATGTGGGGTATGGATATCTAAGGTGATGCCTATGTTGAGGAAGCCATGCAGTGATACATTGCCCAACTGCTCATGAAGCAGTCTGAATACCTTGAGGTAGTCTAGTCTCAGAGCCTAAGGTTTTATCTGTGTTAGCTTATTCAACTTAGAAATATTTTGATGTTTAAAAATGCACACGAATTACTAGAAAGCTGGTTCCAACACGAGTTTTGAAAAATCTTTCCTATACAATTTTGCAGATCATTTTTAGATAGTTAAGTAGATACATAGACCTAAAGTGGCAGGTGAAAATAAAGTGAAGTCAGTCAGCTTTGGGCGAGATTCAGTGCAATACAGCTGCAGCCACAGAAAAGCAGTAGCCCTTTCTGTTACTATATAAAGCTGATTAGGAAAGAAGTGCATGCAGAACACAGCGGATTTGTTTTGCAGTGTGCTCAACCTCCTCAGTTCTGGCTGTATCAAACTGGAAGCTCTGATTCTTACCCAGGTCTTACTTTTCACCATTCAGTTAACTTCAGCCCCATCCTCATGAGGTTTGAATCAGAAGAGCTTCACTGATTTCAGTGGGGTCATGCCAATTCATGCAGCTATGAATCAGACCCCTTATCTGCTTTAATTCAGCATTTTCATGTTTTTTCTGCAAATGTCAAAAATTTGAGTCAATGCTCTTTACTGAAGCTGCTGTTTCACATTCCTGTAACTCAATTTATATTACAGAGTTGAAAGATTTTATTCTGGCTCATCTTTTCTGTTCCCATTTCCTCTGAAATGTGAACATTTCCTGTATTTAGCCTTGGTCTTTTTAAAATGTTTTTGTATCTTAATGGAAACTGGCAAGATACTATTCATATTTTTCAATTATTTATATTACCATTGTTTACCATGTCCCTTTTGGGGTAGACAGGAGATGTTTGTTTTGTTAGAAGACTGTTTATGTATTTGGTTTGTGGAATTCATGAATAGTTACATAAGCTATTATTGGAGATAGGAAAATAATAGATCGGACTTGGTCCTGAAGAAAGCTGTCCTTTTTTATGACAATTCCCAATGCTTACATAGACTTTCTCCAACTGGCTTGGAAAAGAAACTTAGCTGATTATAGATTACTTTAGCCAAGTCAAGTCAACTATGTAGGTGATTGAGACAGAGCAAGAGAGATGGGGAGATAGCTAGAATTTCCCAAATTAATTAACTCAGTAGAGAAGATGCCAGATTTTCAGGAGTGCTCAGTGCTTTTCTTTCAGCTGAGGAAAGAATGTGAAGTGTGGTGCTAATAAAGGTATTACTGATTGTAGTGAAAGAGAGATTGATGTTCCTAATCATAGAATCATTCAGGTTGCAAAGACCTTTAAGATCATCAAGTCCGACTGTTAACCTAGCACTTCCTGTGTTTCTAAGGAAACACTGGGCAACTGGGAGGGAAATTAAAGAGGTGGTGGAGCTGCATGTTGGGTTAACTTGAGAAGGACTACCTTGTATGTGCAAGCCACAGCAGAGAGAAGATTCAGTACATTCTGGTTTTGGAGAGAAGTTTCTTCTTCTCTTGGGCTTGATTGTATGTGGGGCCTGTCATGCTCTGTTGGTGACTATGAGATGGATCTTTATATATGATTCACTGCTGGGTATGGGCAAAGATAATTTCTTACTTGTCATTTTAGCTCAGTCAACATCCTTTGAACAAGTTGCTTTTTGATTCAGCTATATGGAGATGTGTTTTTAAACAGTTCCTGCTGCTTACAGATGGAGCATTCACATTAGCAGCTTTTACCTTGCCATTGGCACTGATACTCATTTTCTATGTGCTATTCTCTGTCTGGTTTGCCTCTGGAGAAGGTACTGTGGATCTCATGGATCTTGTCTTCACACAAGTTTCTGAAAGCTTCTCCTTTTCAGATGCATCTCTGGCTCCATGGGCATGTGGAAGACAGAGGCAAGTTAGGCTGCATTTAACCATACAATAAATTGTGCAATAATGTGGACTTTAGGTTCCTTGACCTTCAAGATGAATATAAATAAATTTTGAAGCTTTACACATGTTCCAACACTTTCTATTTAGCAAATAGCAGCTTTGCAGTTAAATGGTTCCTCCTCTCTGTACCAAGACATTATATTTTGGTCTTCTGTCTACACCCAAAAATAGAAAGGATTTCTTTGTTTTAATGTGTGTACAAGCCACAATCAGTCCTGGGTCCCTGACAGTATGCTGCAGCAGCAGCATTACATCAGCAAGGAAAAGGAAAGTTCCACTTTCCTAAGATAGATATGCCTGTTACATGATATTGGGTGAAATATATTTATCAGTTCTTATACTGGCAAAGCTCATTTTGAATTCTGTACCGAGGTTTCTTTCCATTAAGAACTCTGGACACTTGGATTCACCAAAGCTAAGGCCTTTGACTTAGTTTCAGGGAAGAGCAAAATATTCTTTGCACAGAAGAACAAAAGAATTTGGCCAGAAGAGCTGCTATGCAAAACAGATCTCATGTTATATCTGGGTAAAAAAGTACTTGTCAAGGGGTTTATTCATGCTAAGTTCACACTATCTAGTATTCTCAAATTATTTCAGAGCTGTGAAGTCATACTTTATAGGCCTAAAATACTAAAGATAACAAAATAAATCCACTTTGATTGTAGGATTTGTAGTGTTTCTATGCCCATTATGCAGAAAAAAATAGTTTAACATAAGTTTTCAGCTCTTGAAAATCATTATCACTTCACTGGAATCAGACGGAAATTACATCATTGATTCAGTGTCATTGTAGGCTTTTTATCTACCTATAAAATTTTAATAGTCTGGTTTAGTATATGGTTTTGCACATTAATCTCTTGCTTCAAACAGAGAAAGCCTTCCGTACACTAAATGTGTTTATAATGTCTAGGCTTCTTCCATTCCTGCAGTAGCTGATTTAGATGTGGAATAAGACCACATTAACCAAAGGACGTCAAGTTATTAATCCCTGGCCATTTTTCCTGCCACATCTGTAAAACGGCATAGTTATTGATGCTTGGGCAATGTCTAAAGAATGATCAAGACTCAGAGTGTTGCACCATACTTATGATCTGTTTTTCCTTTTTCAGATGGTCAAGCCTGTCCTGTTATTCTCTGGGATTCCTCACTGAGTCCAACAGATAACAGTACCCATTCTTCAGTGAGATTAACCTGGGGGCAATATCAGCAGCTATTGAAGCAAAAATGCTGGCAGAATGGTAAGGTTCCCAAAGCTGAGTGGGGCTGTACCGAAATCCATCATCATGAGTGGTCCAAGATGGCACTCTTCGATTTTCTTCTGCAGGTAAAACATTTACTGAATGCAACTATCTGCCTTAAAAGTCATGTGAGCATACATAGGACCCCTAGAAAAGTAATTTTAGTTTATTTCCTTTTTTAAATGGCAAAGAGATGTATTTTCACAGTTTGAACTTGTTTCTGGTTGTTTCTTATGTTTAAAATATCCAAAATGCAATTTATGATCCGGGAAAGAGATTAGGAACTTACCTGACTCATTTTCTAAAAGAGGAAGCAAAGGCTTTTGTCTTGCTTTACTTCACCTTGAGGCAGGCATACTGTTTCTCCTC
>VZSZ01007380.1:246563-375350 GCA_013398815.1 Ibidorhyncha struthersii | reverse complement strand
CCCAACTGTATGGTCCTTTCTACATCTCCCCAGCCCCCAGAGGTAATTTGAGTGGTTTTGATCAGCTGAAATCTGGATCAAGAAAGCAGTTGTAGTGGCTAATTTTCTTTCTTTTTAAAAACCTATCCAGTGACTTAGTAAGGAAAGAGTAGAACAGCAACTGATGAAAGATATGGTTACCGTTCTTCAATTGGGTATTGCACATAATCATTAGCTTTTCAAATAACAGCAAACTAGGGCTCTGCCCAGTGGTATCATGTGTGGCTAGTTACAGCAATTATGTAGTAGAACATTAATATACTCCCTGTATTAATAAGCACTGAACTGAATCACCTAGTTGGAAGCTAATTTTATGGCTTCCTGAGATACAGCACTACTTCCAATTGTCCTTACCTGTCAGACAGGTCCGGGTGGCTGAGCCTCCTGCAGCACTTACCGGTTTATTTAAAAGTGCAGCAAACTAATTTTATGCACTGTGTTTGGTTGTTCATATAATTCAGCTTTTTATAGAGTTACACTTATTGAAATATAAAAATTATGACTTGGCTTATGCATCGCCTATCACTGTTCTTCTCAGTCCTGTTCTAGGATGAATGGATGTTTCCAGGTTTTTGGGGGTTACATTTTTGCAGTCTTGTTATGTTAAACAAAGCATTCAATTCTTCTATAAAAATAGATTGTCACTTGTCTAATGACTCCATCTTTAGTCCCACTACGAGCAAAGTAATTCTTAGAAGCTGGTATAAAGTCATATGTGGATTATTCTGATGCTAAACATAGTAATGTCCCTATAGGAATAGTATATGTTGTGTGAGAAGTTAATGTTTTCATGCCATTGCCTTCTTGTCGAACCATTTAAAAATTCTCATGAGTCCTGTGTTGATTTATAGTTTTAAGTTTTTAATCTTCATAATAGAACTCCTATTTGCCAGAAGGAGCGGTCAGTTAAAATAAGACACAACAGGATTGACCTCTACATGAGAAAGAAACAAATTACTCTTATAATAGTAGCAGGTATCAGAGTGATTTATACCTCCAGTTGTACCAGACAAGAATGTGCATACCATAGAGTGAAACTGGCTGTTACGGTTCTTAAAAATTAAAATTTTATCTGGATGCTCTCAGACTTAACTTTAAAGTTTATCAGCAGTAGAACATGAAGACTCTAAAACAAAAAATGCCAAGAAGGGATTCTAAGTTTAAAAAGAATCTGTGCTTCATGAATCATTCATAAATAAAGAATAATGGTAAAAAGTATTCTCTATTAAATGTACTTCCATCAGAAGAATGGGTTTAGTGCCCATAACAGATGTTCCTAATCTCTAGTTTCAAATGCTATAAAACATAGGAGCAGGCTGAAAAAATGCTTATAGCTGACCTTCACTTGCCTTCTGCAAGAACTCAAATAAAATAAGGACATTAAATGTAAAATGGCTTCCTTAATTTTGGGAGTTGGACCACTCACGTACATAAATATATGACAAAACCCAATGCTAAACTATTAAGGTTGCAGTCTCAATTCCAGAGCGTCTCATCATTCTGTCTTAATACTGGAATGATGCAAGATATTATGAAGAGGCTGTCTGTAAGAACATGATCTCCTCATCTGTTTAATGCATGTAATGAAGTCTGGTGCAGCTGAGTCAGGGCTATACATCAAAGGATTCTGTCTAGAAGGACTCTGCTTCACTTTTGAGCAAAACCTTTGGATGAGCTGCATGAGAGATGCCGTGAGCTAGAACACTGCAAGCAAGAGGGGCTCTAGTCCCAGCAGATGCTGAATGCTGCTCATGAAGGGAGAAAGAGAAGTCTGTTCCTTTCCTCAGGATTTTTACATTTGAAGACAAACACTGCCACCAAGACTGGTGGCAATAGCAGTGCATACTTAAGAAAAAACAAGTCTCAGACTCTCATTTGATGACCAAAATTAGGAGGCCTTTTCAACGTGCAACATAGTTCTACATCAGGAGAAGCAGCCTAACAGTTCATTTCACCGGCATGCCACAAAAATAAAATTGTAATTTTAGAAGGCTTACATGAACATTAATGCTTTTATGCTTAGAGCAGTTTAAAGAGTTAGCATTATACAACAAACAAGGACAGAAAAAAATGATTTACCTTTGATAAACTAATCATTAAGCCTTAGATGCACCAGGCCACACTTCCACTCTGTAACACCTCCCAGCAGGAGCAGGGCTGGTCCCCGAGGAGATGAGCTGGAGCCAAGGGCAGCCCCGTGAGAGGCAGGACAGGCAGGGCCAGCAGCAGGAGAGGCACCCCACCAGGAAGGATGGTGGAAGCCACAGGTCCCATTGATAGCCCAGTCAACATCAGGCACAGACGAGGCAACAAGCCAGCTCCAAAGGCAACAAGCAGGAACCCCCATACAGCAATCCAGGAGCAACAAGTAGCAGGACAAACAGCAAACCCCCCCCACTCAGAAGAAGGCTGAGGTACCAGGCCTGAGCTTAAATAGGGCTCCTGTGTCCATGGGCAGAGGGAGTGTGAGTGGAGGTCCCAGGTGAGCGTGCTTAGGGCAATTAAGGCCTCTTTGTGCACTCAGGGCCCTGGCAATGTTGTGTGTTTACTCTTGTCAAGAGGGGTGGAAGCACTTTCAAGGAGTGATTTATCCTTCCCGTATTAGATGGTTATCCTAAAATGGCATCCTTTGCTCTGGGGGTGCCTCGTTCTTGTCATTGTTTATGAAAGGGAACATAAACGACTAAGTCAGAAGAGATGCTTAACATTTACACCACTGAAGTTAGACCAGATGTATTCCTTCCAGCTAAGTGCTGTGCAATGAATAAGCAAGGGTTTGCATGGGAAAAAATAGCCTAGGCCATCACGTCATTAAAGTATATACCACAGTGCAACTCAGGGAGGCTGCTCTGCGATTACAAATGCACTCTTCGTTCTTGCATTTTGTAGCTTCTTATGGTTTGCTGTGCCCCTTAATAATCTTTTCAATTATTTTGCACACTAGTAGTCTAATAGGTCCCACAAATTGGAGACCCACTGTGTGTGTCAGGCTGTGCTATTTCTATTGTTCTCCAGCAGAGAAAATATAAAAAACTTCAGCCTTCTGGAAAGAATGGAATTGTATTCACCGTCTTGTTATTCCAGTTACACAGTGGTATTGTTCCATTATTTTCAAAGCATTTCTACTGACATAACAAATCATGGCTATAAAATGGATAAAATACACAGCCCGGGAAATTGCTGCTAACGGTACATGAAGTATGGGGACCAGGTCTTCAATGCCATTTCGCTGCTGACTTTAATTATACTTGTCCTGAGCTTGCTTTCCTGTCAGCTGTGTTAGTGAGCGATGTCTTACAGTGACACTTTGCCCCAAGTACTTTGATATTGTTTTTATTTGGCACTCTGCTGTACTTTGTTTTAGATCTATAATCGACTAGACAGAAACTGCTGTGGATTCAAACCTCTGAAGGAGGATTCCTGCGTGCAGCAAGGACTGAAGCTGAAATGTAGCGATCAGGATGCTGTTGATCTGACACACATAGTTCAGAGAAGGCATGACCGAAGGCACTTGGCCTTTATAGACAATAAAGGTTTCTTTGACAGAAACGAGGACAATCTTGACTTCAAAATACTACAAGGGATCAATGAGTAAGTTTTAAGTTATTAATTTTGTGAAAAGATTGATAATTTCTTCCCACTTTGAGAAGGAGACACTAAGTTACTAGAATAGATATCATCAACCCAAGACATTTACAGGATGCGTCTGAAAATGTATGAGTAATCCCACTGCTGTAAAAGTTACAATTAACATGCATATGATTAGGCATGCATGGACTTCCTTTGCTGAGTCGCAGTCTATATTCATAGAATTGATTGCTAAACCACAACATAAATATTGCAATTCAGAGGGGTGGCAAAGCTGATGAATTTCTTTGTGCTTTTCCAGATTCCCTGAATCTGCAGTTTCAGTGCTGAGGAGCCAGCGTTTACGTGAGAAGTTGCTTCAGTCTTTGTTCCTTGACAAAATATACTGGGAGAGCCAAGGAGGCAGAAAAGGAATTGAAAAGCTTATTGATGTAATAGAAAGGAGGTCCAAAATTCTTCTTACTTATATAAATGCACATGGAGCCAAAGTATTGCCCATGAATGAATGAAGCAGTCTTGTTTCTGTCTGAGAGACAGTCTTTAAAAATATTTGTATGAGGCAAAACCTGACAGTAAAATTGATTTAATTGATGAGCTTATTTGATTTTTATTTTTTCCAAACTTTCAAGTTTATTCTAAAATAAGAAATCTTACATGGTTTAAAAGCATCATTTAGATACCAGCTGCAGCTCCACACAGTGCCGTCTCTTCTATGTCACCAATGAAATGCAATGAAAAATAACCAAATGGTACAATAAATAATGTAGTAGTATGTAGGTACCATGCAAACTCTTTCTGTTAAATGGAAAATTAGCTACAGGATTTTCAGTACATTAGGCTGGATTACTCTTACTTCCCTCATTCAAGTCAGTAAAAACTTGTTTTTAAATGGGGACAGAGATTTGTAAGCACCTAATACATTGACGACAAATGTCATCACACCTACCTGTTGAAACATATCTAGTACAGGAATTTGTCCTTTTGGTTACGAATACTAAAATGCCAACATTTCCAAAGGCTTATTTTGTTTTGTTTTATTTTGATCTTTTGAAATCCAAGGTCTAAATTCAGTTCGTTTAAATGCAGGGGTGTTTGTACTGAACATGAGGGAAATTTAGATGCAGAGTGAGGAGAACATGGCTTTAACAATAATAATTAATTTGACAAATACAGTTTTTACCTGTCCAGTGTGGACAATTCATTGTGAGTCACTTGTTACAATGGTACTATTTTCAGTACAGGTTCTTTTGATGTTTGGGTGGGTGATCTGATATTTTCTGTCCATTAATTAACTCGGTGTTACTCACAGAATCGTCCTTTATTACCACTGTTTTTAAAAAAGAAATTCAGCTTTAGCTTTGTGTGAATACGCTACTATATAAGTATACATGTTTTATTTTTGCAACATTCTGGACAACATTTTTTTAGAGTATCATCAAAAAGCAGACTTACTAAGGACGTGAGTGTTGTTAAACTCAGCACAAAAAAAATTTGTCTGTGTACTCAGCTCTAGCCAGCAATTCAGGCTCTGGTTTTCCATTAAGATTGAACCACTGCGGGGTGACGATTCTAGCTGATGACTTGCCCCAAGTATTCCCACAGGTATGGTTGTTAGAGAAGGTTGGATAAGCACTTTGGATTCTTAGCCTTCATCTGTTCCAGAAATAAAATATCAACTGACACAGTCTATCATGACATATACCTTCTACCTACCTGTTTAGACAGACTCTTACCATCTTTCTAGAGAAAGATCTATCATCTTCTGCTGTGAGGTAATGCTAGAAGTTGAATAGCTACTCTTGTCTTTGTGTATGGTAAAAAAATACAGGGTGTTTTAAAAAGTGCTTGTATAACGGTATCATTTGTCATTATGAGAAACTAAAATGTTCATGTCGATGTTAATGTGGATGGGTGAATTTAATGTTTTAAATAAGTAAAATTCCAAACCAGATTTTCTTTCTTAGTATCAGAACAGCTATTAACAAAAATTGCATTACTACAAGAAATAGATCTCATTACAGGCAGAGTTAAAGATACTTAGTATAATTTTAAGAGCTTGGCCATATAAATAATCTTGTATTTTACTTTGTCAGCAAAGGGCAGATAAATTTGTAAAAAATTCCTAGAACATAACTATTGCCTTAAGAGGATGTGTTTTAGAGTGCCTTGGAGTTTTTAATAGCACCGAAATAGAATTTTGTAGGATTTTCGTATTATCCCTTTCTTAAAATATTTTAACTTATTAGCCAGGTAATTTCTATCACAGAAACAAAAATATTACTGTAGCTTGCACTGTGAACAGAGCCTAGAGAAAGACATAATCCTCACATCCTTCACATGGAATTCCTGTTGCAGTAAATACCACCCTTTGGTGACTGCCACGATCAATTTCTCTCATTTTCTAGTCTATCTCAGTTTTATTCCTGCTAGATACCTGTTCAAATGGATTATCACACACTGCTGGGAGTGAGAGAAAGGCACGACACTCAGCTGCTCTGAACTTAGAAAAGGGCCAAGTGGAGATACAAGAATGTACCTGATCATGAAAAAAAGTCCTATGGGAACGCTGTTTTCTAGCTTCTCCTCTTCTATCTTTAGACTGCACATCCTGATGCTAAGTCATTGCCTCACGTTGCCCAGTTGTTGTTTTTTCCAGAACTGATTCATTGCCTAAGAAGAGGAGGAAATCGGAATCAGGCTTTTTTTTTATCTTTACAGGTTAGGTCATTTATTTTTATGGTGATAACTTGATGCATTCTTCTCCATTTCTTCTGGACATGGACTAGTGCTTCCTTGAGCATGACACATTTTTTTTATTTTCCTGGCAGTTCAGTGCCAGCTCTTAAAGCAGCAACATAATTGCCAATTAGTAAATGTTATGGTTTGAGAGACCCATAACAATTTATTGTCATTTAGATAATCATTCTATCACCTGATGGCCCCTCCCCACCTGGGAAAGGGAATCGGGAAAACAAGGAAACCAGGGTATAAACAGATTTAATAGAGTAAGATTAGATAATTAACATTAATAGCACTAAAGAACCAATATTAATCCCACTACCGATACAGAATATGCAAAGATTATACTCAGCCAATTGTATCAGTAGGAAGCTGTGCCCTCCCAGCAGTGGACAGCAAATGTGGGACACTGTGAGCGCTACGGCTTCAGGAGGAAGGTGAAGGCCTCAGGAGTCCAGCACCAGGGCACGAAGTTCTCAGGGTGGCAGCCATCAAGGGAGAGAGAGAACTTCACAGCAAACTTTCTAATTTATAGTGAATGTGACGTTGATGGTATGAAATAATCCTGTTGGCCAGCTTAGGTCAAGTGCCCGGGCCTTGCTCCTCCTCATCCCTGCACCTGGCAAGCTCGAAAACACTGAGACCTTGAAACCCACACACCGTAGCTGGCTAGAAAGTAAATATTTTCACGAATTCAGATACTAGAGTCTTCTAAAAGTGCCATCTTCCCAAGTATTAGAAGAGAAATTAGTCCTGTGTCACTCAAACCAGGACAGTAAGTAATTGCCCTGAAGCTGACGTGGAGCAATGCCCCCTCGTAGTCCTAAGCTTAAGAGGGCCAAGTAGCCATGATGCTGTGCAGCACCTAAAAATTTGAGCAAGCATGAAAAGCATAACTGTGGAGAGCAGATCTTCTGGAGAGAAATTGTGCAAATGAATGTCCTTAGGAAATGAAGTGTCTTTTTACTAGATGTTTTTGGTGTTGGATGCATACAGATCAAATTGTCATTAGAGCTAATCTGCAGGGTGCACCAATATTTAGACACGTAGAAAGTACAAGGGGAGGGATATGTGTATCCCCCTGTGCTGTCCAGTATGGACCAGACAGGCACAAAGAGGCACTCTCTTCTCAGAACTGCTGCAGGGACCAGTGAGTCCAGAGCGAATGGCCAAGGCAGACTGACCTGTGCCATAGTTGCACACGTTACACTTTGTAAAGGCAAAGGAATACTTCTTTCTCTGAAATTCTGAATTTGGGTCTAGGACAGGGCATGCTGCATCCTACTTTCAAGTTATAACAGTGTCTTAGCGTTGCACTATGCATATCTGGTGGCCTTGCTCTCTATGCTGTGTTAACATGCCATACACATACAAACACTCTCATAGTCTTCAGGGAAGTCAGGGGGCCTTTGTGAGACTAAGCAGTGGGATGGACTGTAAATTACTTGTAATTCTCTAATGTTGATAACAAACTCCGGAAAGTGCCTTTTCTCCACAATGTTTATCCTGTTGCTGTAGGCTTGATACTTGAATCCAGTATTGTTAATAATACAAAGTATGATTGCGATAGTGCTTATGAGTGCTCGTGAGAACTAGCCAAGTTCTAGGGTTTTTTACAAAAATGAAGAATTCTGTACTTTTTTGAGTGCATTGCATAAGTGCTCCAGTAAAAAATACAAAAGAAGCACTTTGCAGAGCTTGTTTATTCACTGGTACTACATTCAAGATATCTACTCTCCCTCCAGTAACAGGGGTAAAGTTTATTGGGAAATTAGTCCACTTCCTTTTAAAACAGCATGGCATTGGACTGACATTCCTGCACTGCAGTCTAAGTAATATTAACCGATAGGACAAAACCCAATGAAGCCTTATTCTACCTACGGTGCTGATCGACACAAAGCCAAGAAACTATGTTTTAGTCATCTTTGCTGGGCTGTCTTCCATTTATGGGCATATGGGATCAGACAAAGATTCATGTTGCACATTACTCGGAAGGGTGTAACCAACGGCAACAGTCCAAAACCTGTGGGTGGGAAAAGACGATTATGTCATTCTTGAATCTGCCTGAAAGCCAGAACCACATGAAATGGAATTACTAAGAAAGTCAAGAGAGTTTGCTGATTTCATAACATTGGAAGACAGAGCTTAAAATAAGTAGCACAGCCACAGATGCCTTAAAATTCCTCGGGAGCCTGCCAGCAAGTTAATAATCTTAAATGGTTCAGAAGCCGAGGACATGAAAACTTTTGTGGAGCACTGCGAGAGCAGTTTCCTTCTTTTTTGTGTGTGTATTCTATAACACACTATATTGAAAAAAGATAAATTCCATGGATTCAAAAGAGCAAATACAGATTTAGGGTACATTAAGGGACAAGCTTCCAGTAGCAATTCTGGGAACACTTTCGTGCATGTGTGCGTATGCAAACACAAACATACATGTGTATGTATATATACCTTGGCTTGTTTCTATAAAACAGTCAGTTTGGCTAATAAAGAGTGAATTGTTTATGCAATTTGCTGTTTACATGTAGAATTGTATTTGTGAGTGTAAGTCCAATTTTGGGTATATACAAGTTGAAGTTTAAACAAAACATTATTATGAATGAAACTTCTGTTCTTAAAGGATTAACTCTCCTCTTGCCAACACATTTATATATTCTTAAAAGTTTTCTACTTACATTTGTAGAGAAAAACAGCAATATGTGTGTCTGAGCCAAACTGCCAGAGTGATATCAACCCAGATGTTTTTATCAAGCTTTATATTAGATATTTAATTTCCATTTTCGTTTGGAATTTGTGCAGTTTAAAAGTCAATTTATTTGTCCTTTTGTTAGTAACAGTAAAAGAGTTATCACAAGTAATGAATTGTTTGAATCTCTGCTGCTATTGTCATATAGCATCCAGGAATATATAAAATAAAATAAGATCTTCATAAGATTTTAAGTTCAGATCTCTAAGTTGCAATACCAAAACCGTAATACATATTAATGTAATATGTGGATCATTAGATACTCATTAGAAAGCCTGAAACTGCTTCTTGAGAGAAACAATCTAAAGCAGATTATGAAGCTCTTCCTGTGGAAATATTTTCTAGCTGTTTACTCACAAGACTTGTAACTCTTTCTTACTAAGCTGATTCACTGTAGCTGTGGAGCTTTTGGTTACTGCAGCATTAGTATTTACCACGTTTGTTCTGACAATGCCCACTTACACAAACATTGAGCAGGAAAGACCATGCCCGTTTCTGATGCCTGAACAGAAGTACTGATCAATGACTGGTAAACATTATAACAGACCATGAGCAATTACAGGAATAGGAGAAAGGCACTGAACTCTATGTGGAATACAGACGTAGCCTAAGAACTTTTGGTCTCTGAAGTTTACATCTCTTCCATGATCCAAGAGACACTAATGGGAAACACAGAGATATTGAAATATTTTTAAACATTCTCTTTCCCACACAAAGTAATTTGATTTGTTGCATTAAAAACATTATTTATTTTTGCTCATTACTGCATACTTCAGTCTAAATTATCTCAGATACACTTGTGTAAATTCACTGCAATTCCACTGAATTATCCCATTTCCAGATAAAACAGTTTGTCAGTTAGGTTAATCCATATTCTCAGAGACTGGAGAACTGAACCCTAAGGTCAAAAGGAGACCTTAGGAGAGTGAGAAACAAATAAGGAGAACTCTCTCCTTCTGAGATATAGCTGCCTGAGATAGAGCACGGGTATAGAACTTGGCATGCAAGTTCTGTAAACAAATATCTCTGGGATCCAAGCAGGATCTACAAGTTTTCTTTGAGGACTATCAGCCTGTTACACCTGTATTTCTGTCGAAAGCCCTCAGCTAGCCAAATACAAGTGTGTGAAATAAAAAATAAAATAAGCAGTGTAGCAGTATCTTCTTTTCTATGTCATGAAATATAGGAACTGTATTTCAAAATGACATTATTGCAAAATAATTTTCCATGGTATATGAAGAATGCTTTATTTGCAGATTGAAATCTGATTAAAAGATGGCAAGCAAAAGGTAGAGCTTCTCAGAATGGAAGACAATCAGGCAGTTGGGTCCTCCAATGATCAGTGCTGGGACTGATTTTATCATCACAGACATAGAGAAGGCAGTGAACAGTGAAATTTCCAAGGATGCAAATGACAGTAAGATATTCATATGATGGGCTAATAATGAAGGACTCTAGAAGAACCTCATGAAACTGAGTAGGTCAGTCCTGGCAGGTGAGCTTCACTATGGATTAACGTAAAGGCTTTACTTTGTCGCTGTTTAAAAACTTGGAGAGGTTTTAAATCTTGGCCTGTGCGCGCAGCCTGGCCTCTACATCTCAAAAAGTATGAGCTGAAGTTAGAGTCAGTAGAGAGAAGAGCAACTGAAGTGATCAAGGTGCTGAAACAGCTGTCTTGTAAGGAGAGATTTCTTCAGTTTGAAGATGAGAAATCTGGAGGGGCTGGTAATTTAGGTTTACAAAACCATGAAGATGATGGATGAGGTGAATGCAGAAAGTGTTATTCAGCAAATCCTGCAATACCAGAGTGAAACTAGTATCTCTTTTAAGCAGATGAAAGAAAATTCTTTACACAGCAGATGCTGAGCTTCCAGAACTTGCTGCTGTGAGGAACCATGGAAACTCATAGTATTAGAGGATTCAAAGGGGATTAGACAAATTCAAGGACAGCAAGTTTATATATGGACTTTATAGAAATTAGGCAAGCTTTCGTCCTCTAACATTCCTAATACAACAATTCTGGATGCTGAGGAATATAGGAGAAAGGGGCCACAGATATTGACCCAGGCTTATCGTTGCCACAGTCTAATATTTGCTACTGGGCTAGGTGGCCCACTGGTGTGACCCAAAAGGGAATGCCATGTATTCTTATATTAGAAGACTATTCACCCAGCTGCAATGTTGTAAGCTGTTCAGGCCTTTTCCCTATTTATAAGAATATAGAAAATTATCTTTATTTGTAAGGATGGAGGTGCTTGGGTGTTCTGAGTTTGCTTTGTCTTCCATGGAAGAAAAGAAAGTGAGCAGATGGCAACCTTCTAATGCCTGAGGATGGTTTTCCAAAAGCAGTTCCATGGATTTTGTTCTTTTGGAAAAGAAGAGATGAACACAAAATGCAGAAACATTTTTTCCCCACTGTGATGCATTTTTCTATCTGTATTTGGTACTGGATATACCAATGACATTATTTAATTGAATCAGATCTCGTAATAGGTGGCTGACTTTCTCTAAAAATTAGTTCAGTTCCAGTAGTTATTTCCTTTTTAGCCTTCTGCAGTACATTTACTTCTTATTTAATCATTTCGTTTCAGCATTCACTGTTCAGGAATATTATCTGTATTTCCTTCAATGGAAAAGCTGGCGTGGCATTCCATGGAGGTCTGTTAAGCTGCACAAGCACGCCTTATCAGAGGTATTCTTCAGCTAGCTATGTGAAACACTTTGAGATTTGGATGGAATTTATTAACTGTTAAGGAAAATAGCACCAGTGTGAAAGCCAGCCTTATGATGTGTGAGAACTACGTCTGACAGATGGTAAAAGCTGGCAGTGCAGCGAGCTGCTCTGTTCTGGGGATTCTGAAACAACAGCAGGTCATACGTCTTAATTTTCAGATATACATGGATATATCACATACCTAAGACAGGGTCTTTTCTGGTCATTGAATTTTTTTCCTACCTCAGGTCTCCTGGAAAAGAAATATGCAGTCAAAAAGTTTAAACAAGAAATGACTGAAGCATACTCCGAAGGCAGCTGTGGCATAGTTGCAGTAAACGTGGGGAACTGGTGATACCCAAACAGAAGCTAGAGCTACCTTATGATAGCATCGTGCTGGAGGAAGATAAAAGGATTTGTCCTGTTAAGTATGACAAGATACAGCTTTAAAAATCTCACTGTGTGAGGAAAGCGTCTGTGGAATTTTATCTTAGATAGGATGCTCAGGCCCACATGGCTGTAACATCTCTCCCAAAACTCCCTTTCACTCATTCTGCTACCTGTTTTCATGATCACATGGACAATTCTACCATCACAGCTGTCACTGGCCTTTAACATGAGTGTTACTGAACCTAGACAGCTCTCTAAGTTTTAATACCCAGGATACTCCTAAATCTTACCGATTCTTTACGTGTAATAGGTTTAACCTTTCCTCGCTGAGCCACTGAAATGAAAAACTCCCAACAGTACACCTGCAACATTTGTTTTGCATCTGATCCTCGCAAGATACAAGTTTCTTTTACAGCTGATAAATACCCATTTGTTTTTCTCTTGGTGGTCTCCAACGACATGAAGCATCAGAACCAATCATCTCTCAGAGTTCAAATACAAAAGCAACATCTTTTTTCTTACCAGATCTTTTTCTTCTATATAATAGCCCTGTTATAGCAGATATCACTGCTATTGTCCAGGATTGCAGTTGCAGTTTGGATACATAAAAGCCTGGAGAGAATCTTCTAATTTATTTCATGTGTATCATTATTAGAATGTATCTAGCTGAATTTGAGAGGACGGCACAGATGAGAGAGAGATTGTGATGAGAAATCCCAGAAGTGTGTTCGTTTTTTTTGAAGAGTCTGGTGTGAGAGAATGTGAGACCTGTTATCTCATAGGTAATCCACAAATTACTGCTGACCCCATCTTGACTGATTGTTGTTGTGGAGGGCCTCAGCTAGCTCATTCCTTCTGCTGTGGATTCCTTTTGTAGTCATACAATTCCTGTTGCACTTGTAACTCGGAGACTTCCATTCTTGGGCTGTTAGCTGAGCAGGCTTTGTAACATAAAAGGGAAGGGAAATAAAAATGCCTATTATATACGCTAAAAATGCAACGCGTTGTTTTCTTAATAATCAGACATGAAAAAGTTATGTTAGGAGATGTTATCATTCCGGTTCGAGTGCTATTCTGCCTTTTTCCAGTCTTCTGCAGAGAAGATGCTCAGCAGGCTTGGCGGTTCCCCCACACTCGGTGCACTGCCAGCTACCTGAGCAGTTGCTTTCCAAAGCTGCTTTCTGAGGTATGAGACTGTCCAGCTGCAGGAGTCACTGCATTTGGGATTGCAGCTGGGGCCTGGGCCGATTCACGGGATTTATACCCTGTTGGGTAGTGCTTATCGTACTTGCTGCTAGAAAGAGTGCAAAATACCATCAAAACCTACACTTCTAGTTGCACTTGAATGCTTGCTTGGCTGTATCAGCACGAACTAAGCCAATAAGGTAACTCATGCGACAGAAGTGTTGATGTATTCTGAGAGCCACAATAGGTCAAAGAACAAAAGAGATTAAATCCCCATTAAAATCACAGCTTTCCACTTCATTTTGCTTTGTGTGCTCATATGTTTAAACTTGAACTTGAAATGCTAGTTTGCAAGTAGCCATAATGTGCAAACACAGCTTTTGTCAACTTGTTAGTGTTTGTGTTCTGAAGCAAGAGATCTGAAAGGCAAAGAACAACAGATTAAAGCTTATGCAGTGTCAACACCGCACTGGGAAAGAATTCTTACCCTCTATCACAGTCTTATCTGAGTGATAATCTGCATGGCCGTGGAGAGCTGACGTGTATTTTTTGTTACATTGTTGCCTTAGTGCTAAGATTTCTTTGATTTCCTGCTGTCACTTTTACCACCCAGTGTAGATATCCTCGAGCCTTCACAATTGCTGCCTTTTCTGCTAAGAAAACAGAACTTCCATGTGTTTCAGTACTTGTTTGGCACCCTGCCTCCCACATATGGTTTAGGGTCAAATTTCCAGCGTATTTACTTTCCTTGATTTTAAATATAGGTAATAGTGTAATTAACAAGGAAAAATAAATCATTTTTCCTCTTCGGTGGGGGAGAAGTCCTGCCAAAAACTGTGTAAATATTCCTGGTAAGGAAGGACTGTAAATCATCGGAGAAAAGCATACTTCATAAGTGTAGATCTGAAAATGTGATCTGATATTCATTCAGTTTGCAAAAACAACTTGTGGAGCTCAATGTCATGGCTATTCTGCTTTTTAAGGACTGGATGAATGTTTCAGAAAATGAAGAGAATTTCCTCAAACAAAAGTTTTTATAAGCTGCCACCCTCCTTGCTACTATATGATGATAAAAGCCTGGAAAAGCCCTGCACTTTGGATGACTTTCACTGTGGGATCTGGATAAAGGGAGGCCACGCTTTCTCACGTAGCCATCTCTAATCTCCTCTCCCCTAGACTCCATCCCTGGGGGCCACTGTAGCAGCCTCAAGTCTTGGAGCTGCAATAGGACTGTGTTGCAACACGGTGTATGGTTAGTTTTGCTAGATTTTGTCCCACTCTTGCGTGTGTTTCAAGTCCGTAACAAAGTCCTTATTGGCATTAATGGAAGCAAAGGTTGTGTCCTGTAAGGCTCAAACCTGAACCTCCAGTTCCAGGGAAACTTCTGCAATTAGACATCATATTCCCAAGCTTTATTTCCCATTTCTCACTTGGCATACAGATATTTCCAAGATCCATTCAAGCATTCTGGACTGAAATGAAACATGTATTTGACTTTGATATTTTTTAATGGAGAAAAAACTTTTCCTGTTTACAGAAATTTCCATAAATCTAAGCCTTTGGTATTCATATTGGGTAATGCTTAAAGCCCAGTGGAACTAGCATGTTTTTTCCAAGGGATGATGAACATAGTCGAGACCAGTGCTTGATTCCTTTCTGCATTTCAGAGATCTGCTCTGACCTGAAAAGTTTTCTCGTGAATTTTCTGAGCGCCAGTTGGAACAGGTTCCACAGAAGAAATTCAGAAATATCCATTTCAGAAAACTGTTGTGATGGTTCCTTCACAACTGTAATGGTTCCTTCCCCTGTAAAGAGGTAAACCCTGTAGGGTTACCTACATTCAAATGTTATTTGACCATGGAGGATTTCAGTCCAGATACTTTCCAATTCACAAGTGTGCTCTATCCATCAGGATCCTTTGGAAAAGGGCCACTTTGGCCAAGTTCACAGGTGTTAATTCCCAATGGCCATAGATGATTTCCTCCAGCCTGCATGTAGACATCCAGCTTTCAGCATTTCCTTCTGTCTAAGTCAGGAGATTGCCCAGTCAGTGTGCTGTGTTTTGTGGCATCTCTCTCACATCACAAATCATGGGCAAAGAAGGGGCTAGCAAGATAATTTGGAAAAAAAGATAGCTAATGGAAGATTAAGCAATGTGAGGTTGTATTTAGGTCTCTCACAATTTACCCAGCTCCTCCCTAAATACTAACAATGTTTAAATACACCCCTGGGCTTGATTTCACAAAAATGGAAATTTTGAATTATCTACATTAGGTCTTTATGTGTTCCTAGTGTGGTTCTGTTTCTCATTTATACTGGTGGCTTTTTAATAGAGAATTCTTTACAGTAACTTTAGTGTAAGGCTCTTCAGCATGTTTAATGATCCCAACATATATTATACACTTGCTAAAATAAGTAATAACTTTTAAGAAGCACAGTAGATAACAGTGAATTGCAAGATTGGACATGGTGTGACACATCTTTCCATTAACTCCAGATACAAAATCTACCTTCAGGGACATCCTGTGAATGCTCTCTGAGGGTCTTGCAAGAACACAAGCAAATGAACACTTTAAACTCTTATCCATACATGAAGTTTTCAGCTGTGGTTCGTGTTATATTAACAATTCTTGTCACGTAACAAACAGTCCAAGTATTCCATACATTTTGCAAATACAATTCAGAGTTTTTTTTCATTTAAACCAATTTAACAGCCTCCAGTATAGAAGGATATGATAGATTAGAAATTGCAAATGTGATTCACAAGGAAGGATGTTAGTACTTTCTGGCAAATAATTCACCTTTGAGTTAATAGAAATGTGTAATATCATGATTTTTTGTCTGAGGAAAGCTCTCTACTTGTTCAGGTTTCAGAATCAGTTTGAAAGCTGCTAAACTTTACATGCTATGTTTCACATAATGCTGCAGTTTCGAGGTGCAAAGTTATACAGATGAAGTATAGCAGAATATTTAAGTCTGAAAAAAAAATCCTAAAATAATTTCAGCTCAGACTATATTTCCAGCTAATACGGGATGTCTAAACCGTATATATGCTGCCATTTTATCTAAAGGTCATTCCTCATTCAAAATGTGGTAGAACATTCCCTGAAGACCTAATGGCAGCAGTCCCAGGGAATACGGTAACCATTGGCTCAGGCTTGTGATACTGATGATCCATGCTCACTTGAGAGTGAGGCTAATCTGTGCTTCCCAGCATGGTGTGTTAGAGCTCTGATTTCCAAATGTAGCAAAGGGCGGAAGTGAGCATTGACTCTGATGCTGCCTCCTCATAATGCCTTTTTCTGGGCTCATTCGTATATTTTAGTTGATCTCTTTTTCATTGCAGACATAGTCTAAATGGTTACATCAAATAAAGTTACGAAATTATGCAATCAAGCAGTTCTTAAAACAAACATTCATTATTTACCATTTTAGATACATTTTAGTGAACCATGGCACACTGAAACTTTTGGACTTCTTGCTTTGCGAGGTTGATATATTTTTTTAAACTCTTAATTAGAAAATTTGCACAAACCTAAAGTTACTATGTGAAAAGCATTTCCTAAAATTCTATGAGTTATGGCTGACTTTGGATCTGATAACAGCTTTGAAAGCCAATCAGTTGGGTGATGACAATAGCTCTGTGTATGACCATACAGCTTCAAATCAGCTTTAAAGCTATCATCACAGGATGTCCTGGTGAATACCTGCAATTCCTGAAGCCACAATCCAATTAGACAGCTTTAATTTACTTGTAAAAATATGAAAGATTTTGATTCATTCTCTGAGAGATGTGCAGCAGTTACTAATTTTCAGCAAAGAGCTTTAATCTTTAATGAGGCAATCCTGATTCAGAGCCAAGTGCTGGAACGGGTGACACTTGCCAGCTCGTTGTCTCGGGCAGGGAGTGTTGGCTTGTGAAGCAAAGTCCCCAAGGGACCAGAATGTTGTTAATGAAGCCCTGAGCGCTTCCACTGGTTCTTGTTACCACACATTTCCCTTTCATCTCCTACTTTTCTGTCAATTTCTTCTCCTGTATCTCTACGGGCAGCTGCTTTCTTGTAGCGATTATTTTTTGTTGTAGCTCTGAGAGCAGACAAAAGTGCGTTTCAGGAGTTAGCAATACTGGTGTTAAGGCCCAGCATCAGAGTTGTAGGTGTTTTGTCTGTCAGATGGTTTATCTACAGCTACACAGATGTACCTTCTTTTAAACGGGTCTGTTTCCTGGAGCTTTGATATAGCTCAGAACTTCAAATGTATAAAATTTCTCATACATCCAAAACATTTCAGTGACATAAAAGAACATTTATGAAATGTGATGGACTGAAATGCCAGAGGACTCTAAAAATGACATGTAATCAGATCGATTTTATCTGAATCTTGGAAACACTCCTTAACTTGGAAGCATTCAAATTAAGATTCAGTTTGCATGTAGAGTTTGAGGTCTAGTTTCAGTTTTTGCACAATTATTTTTCCATGCCATTTTTCCATGGCATTTTATTTCTGCCCAAAAGTAGGGATGCAAGTAGTTAAAAAGATAATTGCATGTTTATACAATACATTAGCAGAAAGACCTGATTATATTGTGGGGCTTCAGTTCCTGTACAAGTGCTCAGGTCTCTCTTCCACTTCAGGTGCCCTGCTGTGTCTCTATGTAAATAGCTAGAGCACAAATTTATAAGTGTAGTTAAGTGCTTAATTCTTATGAATATCATTTGGATAGCAACACCTTAATTTATTTTCATATGTACTTTGATTCACGCTGGTAAAATGGTGACTCTTGCCTGAGGTACTGACCTGTGATAAGAATAACTACATTAAAAATTGTAACAGTGGTACTATTGAATTTTGATTGATTAGGTTTCTGCACCTGAAAACTTTTCTGAGTGCATCAAATAATTTGTCAAAAGCTATCAACTATTTCTTTAAAGTGCTTTGCTCAATAATCAAGATGCGTAGTACCTTAAAGGGACCCATACATTACATATATAGACTTCTTTCTACATTCTGATTGAATGTTTGCTTTGCCTCTTCTTCTCTATTCCTTAACCCTCATTTGATCACTTTTCCGACAA
The DNA here is from genome assembly GCA_013398815.1 of Ibidorhyncha struthersii. NCBI lineage: Eukaryota > Metazoa > Chordata > Aves > Charadriiformes > Charadriidae > Ibidorhyncha > Ibidorhyncha struthersii. The sequence goes on along the minus strand of VZSZ01007380.1, from coordinate 356,872 downwards.
ATAAAGAGAGAGCTGGTAAGGGCTTGAAATACATATAAATTCGAGGATAAAACTAGTGATGGCCTTAAAAATCAAATGTTTGATAGACATACTTCAAAATCAATCGCTCAAAAGAGAGGCAAAGTCCAAAACAGAGCAGTACTTTGAAGACAGGATTTAAAAAAGAAAATAAAAAAGCCCCAAACCACAACAACACCCCCCCCCAGGAAACAAAAAATCCAAGAGTACAGATAGATAAGTATAGTAGTAAGGTTAGTTTTGTTTATTTTTCTATAATTCAGCCATGCATAACTCACTGTTTGAGCTTTCCAAGCTAGCTTTATAAACACTTTAAAGTTGACCTCAGTGAAAACAAAAAAAATGGAGAAAAAAATTAAATGAAAATTAAATAAATCCTTAAATGTCTTTCGGCTGCTCAACATGGGGAGATTGTTTCTAAAAGTAATCCTTGCTGTAGAATAAAGCTCTCATGCAGGATGAACATCTCCGTTTCAGGCTCACAACAGCCTTGCTTCTGTTTCAGCATTTGCTAAAGCAATGTGATGCTGCTGCTAACCTACCCTTGGATCCCAGAAAACCATGTAAATAGTTGGTTTTAGTAGTTCTGCAGCATGAAACTGGAGAATATTAGGGAATCCTGTGTCTGTTTTTCATACTGTCATGCAATTTTTGCACATAGAAAACTTTCAGAGTACACCCCTGGAATCAGAATGGGTGACAGCCACAGAATGGATGGTAAGTAAAAGCGTTTTCAAGGCCTCCTCTGCTTTCCCAAATCCTTTTCAACAAAGTTTTTATGATGAACTTTGAGAGCATAAAATAATTAGGTTTCGTAACAAAATGAGCTTTTTTATGTTTCTTCCAGATCAGGTCAGGGAAAGCTCAATTGCTTCTATTTTCAGGAGAATACAGGCAATTTTTATAGACAGGGACAAAACTTCACCAGAATCTATTAAAGCAAAAAAGGCTGCTTTGTGCAAGCCCAGCTGCTTGGAACTGTGCCAGCACATATCCTAGAGGAATTAATCTTGGTTTTGGGGGAAGGTGGTGTCTAAATTACCGTAAGACACAATTTTCCATTTCTGAGGCTTGCTTAGTACACAAGGCTGTCTTAATGGAGCATGGCGACTCAAGTCAGCCACTGGAAAATGAATACCGTAAAGCATCTCCTTGAAAACTTTTTCTCCCTTTGGCAGAAGTGATCAGTAAAGCTTCTCTTGACCCTCTTGCTCTTCTGGAAAGTGAAGGAAACACTGAAGGCAAGACTTCATAAATCCACTGAACAAATTAGTGTAAATGAAGGAGACACTGTGGGACAGTGAGTGTTCAGTTGTGAGACAAACAATGCCAGAGCCAAAATCTTCATGCAGAAGGACGTTCACAGCATCTGTGTAACCATCCAGCTACACAGGAACTGGGAAACGATTGTCTTTTTAAGGATGAGGATGATGTATGGGATTGTTTATCTATGCTGGGCTGCTTGTCATAGAGTTAGCTCAAAAATGGAACCAAGCAGAAAAGATAAGAGCAAGATTAATAGTATCTCAACACAACTCAGCAGAATGCATCGCATAGAAAGGCCGGTCCCCAGTAGTAGCCATAGGGAAAGATTCGCTTTCCTAAGAACAAGGAAAGTGATGAGGAGGAACACTGGGAGATTAGATTGTCCCCAGCTATTTACCTCAGGGACCTGCGGGAGTGGAGGCTGCTGAGGCTGGCCCCAGGGGCAAGAGTGCTGTCCCCCCAGCCCCAGCCAGAGAGGTACAGAGCAGGTCCAGCGCAACCAAGTTCAGCCAACAGCGTGGTGTCCACTAGGCCAAGGCCAGCCCACGTAGACTCAAGGCAGGTGCAAGGCCAGGCACAGCATGTATACAGTATAGCATGTGTACAATACAGCTCAGGAAAGGTCAAATTTTCACCAGTGGAAAGTAGTTTAGGGAGGGAGAACATGAAAATACATAAGTTTCTGTGAAAAGAAGGGGTGTTAAGGCTCATTGCAGAGGAGTGCAGGAGAGGCTCAAGGGTGTGCGCATCAGGGCAAGAGGGGGTATAGCAGCCTGTGTTTGGCAGACATGGCTGCCTATGGACTTGGAGGTGCAATTCTTTTAAAGCAAGTTAGAGGTGCAATTTTTTTTAAGGCAAAATAATTTAGGAGGCAAAGCTTCTTTTTCCCTCCTAGCCTTTCAGCTGAGCCTTATTGTGTCCATCTCTACTTCCTCTCCAGCTGCCCTGTGTAAAGCGATTTTCTCCCACGCCCTGGCACTGCAGGGCTGGGATGTGGGACTGAGGTAAAGTTATGCTGGGAAAAGCCAGGAAAAGCCAGAAAAATATGGAAAGAAGCTGTAATTAAAAGGCTTCTAAGATGAAGTCATGTTCTTGCTATAGAAGGATTTTCAGTCATGACAGTGAGTAAATGGTAAAGAGCATAATGATTTAAATACACTAGATGTCTGAAGGAGTCAAAGAGCAGGCTAAGGAAAACTGTATCTGTTTAATAATCATAACATATGTTCAATATAATCCTTATAGAGATGGGTCACTCTTGATTAGAAGTTTGCACCAAATATATATTAAGTCAGTACACTCTTATGCCCTTTGAAAATGCAGAAATGTGTGTTTTTTTCACTTTTGCTCGTCACTTTTCACACCAAGATAGTATTGTTCTGGGAAAAATTCAAGACGAACTATAAAAAGAATCTGAAAGTTCAGCATTGTTTCAAACAGTTCCTTATTGTCTGTATTTTTTAAGCTGGCTTGAAACATCAAGTCTTCAGTTTGTTTTGACTGGCCTCTGCCTGATACCATCTCATGGGTTTCTTGCCAACAGCTAAAGTTTAATGAAGATTTTAATCTTTTGCCTCAGATTCTCACAGACAGCTCCTCTCTCACTGTGGACAACATCAATAGCTCTCATATCATGCCTGGAGTCCTGAAACACCCTTTCCTCTAGGGTGTGCTGACTAATTGCAATGTTGCCTGATACGCGGCCATTCATAATACTACTAGCAAATGTTGCGACCATAGCAGCTCTCATGTGGATCGCAGTAGTAGCCCCCAATTCCCTAACACACCAAATACAAACATCGTCTCCCCTTTCAAGAACTTTTATGGCATATTCCTATGACAAATTCTATCATGTGTTAGTGCCAAAATCAACAGGCTCTGACCAGCCCGTGGTGCCAGGCCCATTGCCAGACTAACAATGGTGTCATAAGCATTTTGCTATTGTTTTCACTGAGGGTTGCCTCTTATACAGGTCCATAGATAGCCCTAATTTTATACTGTACAAAAAGGCAAAATATATTTGACACTTAACAGGCGGTACAGAAAGAACCAGGGTCCAATGTTGCATAAAAAAGGTTAGACCAGTGGATTCAGTATTCTACTGGTCAGAAGGGGTTGCACACCCAGCACTAAGTCTTCACAGGATAAAACAGAACGACAGTGATTTTTTGCTGTAAGGCTAATTTAGAAATGCTTTTCCAGTGCCAGTGGAAACAGAAGTTAACATTTTGGGCAATATGTAATTTCTTTTGTATTACTGCAGAGTTATGAAGGACTGTACAACTGTCACATTTGTTTTGATTTTTATAACTCTAACTGGACAAATGGAATGAGTTAAAATGGAAAAGGCCCACAAAGTAGGTGGAATCCAGTCCATAATATGCATTAAAATCTGGATGGAATGCAAAAAGAGAAAATAATCCGGTTTTGTGATTAATGAATACTAGTTATAACTTACTAGAATATTCCCACAGTTCATGATAAATGTATAGCTAAATCTCTAAGATATGGTTATCAGTCTTTTGCTCTGTACTCAATGTGAGACAACTACTGGCAGAATTTGCTCCTTATGTTTTATAAAGTAGCCCCCAGACACCAGATTTCTGACACGAAAAGCTTTTCAAGGAGTTTTGAGTTTGCAAGCTTAATTTTGCAAAAAAACCCTGTAAAAGTTAAGATCTCTGTGGTACTGCAGTGACATGTTAGGACTAAAGATCATTATATCCCCAGAGGAATTTTACAAATAAGACAATCGCAGCATTGTTTCAAGCAAAGGGAAAAGGTGACTGAGATTTATAAAGTTAACTTGTTCTTGTCATGCCTTGGTATTTTGCTGCGTGTGTAGGAGGATTTGCAAATTCAGTCAACAACAGCCATATGGCAGAGACTTGACCAGAGCTGAATGAACCATTGAGAACATTCCTTTGAATAACAGCTTTCTAATACATCATGAAATTCAGCAAACATTATTCGCTGAATGCATTTGACAGACTATCTGGTTCTAGAGGGAGTAAAATCTGAAACACAGCTACAATGGAACCAGTAATTTTAAAGAAATGTACCAGAAAGGTTATTCTACGCATATTAATCAACAAGCTCTCAGCCTGATGTCAGATGGTGGCTGAGTGCTTTGCCAAGCACCAATGGAACATTATTTTCTGGGGGAAAACAACTGTAATCTTTACCTACTGCAGGTACTGCTTCCCTATCCTCCTGCTCGTCAGGTCAACTTCTTCCCAGCTTCTTTGTGTCCCTGTGTATGTCAGTGTTTGAATTTGCCCATATGCATCTAATCTTTTTCTTGATGTGTTTCAGGCTCTGTAGATTCTAATAGCAATGAGTTTCATGGGTTATCAGTTCACGGAAATTTTGAAGTGTGCAGCCTTTTAAAGAACATTGTTTCCTCAGTCTCCTGTGAGTTCTGAGTAGGAATTTGTACCTGAGAGGCACCACTCATTGCATTTGCCTTTGCAACGTGCCTTCCTCCCCTTAGAACAAGCAGTTCTGATCTTCTTGCTGCCCTTTCTTAATGTCTTGGTTTTGGACATGGCAAGGTCAGAGGGGCTATGCTGTTCCTGTCAAGTGAGCCTGAAGTCTGGGAGCTTGGTGGTGGAAATTTGTCAGCCTTAAGCATGCAGAGGTGTTGCAAGAAGTATTTGCTATTTCAGTAATGCCAGACTCAGGTGTCTAAACCCCACGACTTTGTCTGTGGAAATGAGTTCACATTAAAAATACTGATTCAAAAATAGGACAAATAAACATTAGGTTCTTTCTTGCAGCCCCCAGTTTTCTGTGCCCCAACAACTGCGTATGTTTTGTTTTTCCTTTTTTTTTTTTTTACTTAGCCAAAAGATCTAGAAACATGCTTTAAAAAGAAAAAAAAAAAAGTCTCCCTTCCCTGAGATTCTGTTGTTAGTCAGCAAGTTGGGAAACACCACCCAAAAGGGCAAAACTAATACTAAAACTGTAAGCCCTGGCAACATTGTTGCTGGCTGTGACTCGTAAATTTGTATTTTCTTCTGAAATATAATGCATTGAGATGTCGGTGTTCTCATGGAACTTGTGGGGCCAGAGAGGGAGCTACAACACAGGGATTTTAATGGCAGTACTGAGATGGTCAGTGCAGCTGTTCTACAGCACAACGAGGAGAAACATTTCCATCAAATTTCTGCTGTCTGGGGTGTAAGTGGGAACATTTAAACCCTGTGTTTAGCTCCCAGATGCACAAACCACATGTCTGAGCTGACACACAGGGAAGTATTGTTCATCAGTTAAAAATTGGCATCAATTACTTCCTCCCTTTGGGCCAAACGGGGAACCATATTGTGACTCCTTAGCTGCTGTGGCAACAAAATTACATACTGCCCCACACTGAAGAACTAATTATTAGTCCAAAGGGAAGAACTATGCGATACAACAGAAATCTGGAGTATGAAATACAATTGGATGAGGCAGGTGACAGGAGGCATACATACCCGTATGACTTCAAACCGTGGAATATTAAAGGAGTCAGTGCATCACTGCCATATATGTTTGACTCACCTTTTTTTTTCCCCCTGATCTTTAATAAATATTGGAAAAAATACAAAACGTAATGAAAAACTCCAAACGGTGAAGAGAACTGTTGGTGTTTACAAGAACCCAGCTGGACTGTGGTCAGAGCAGTTGCTTTCCCTTTGCTGATGTTATTTCCCAGGCTAACTCCCCCATGTAAACTACAGCTGTGAGCAGGTGGCAGTGTGTGTTCATGTGTGCTCCATGTAGGGGAACGACCTCTCTTTGTATCTTGTGCATTTTTTCATGTTCAGCTGAAAACATAATTTACAATGGCAGGCAGATGTAAACAAGAATTTCACAAGATAAAAAGCAAAATGCTTAGTCCAAGACTCCTAGTGCTTTGGTTTCCTTTCATGGTTATACTTGATATTTAAATATACTTTACGATGCAATACATCTTTAGAAAAGAGGTCAGATTGGGTGAATACATAAGCTGATTTCTTCTTCTTCAGATGAAAATGGATTTCTTTTTTTTTTTTAATTGGAAAAAGCTCAAGCCTCTCCCCTGTTGCTACATTTTTTTTTCCATGGAGAACTGACTTGATTGTTCTCCAAACATTGTTTCCTGTTCTTCACAGAGAGGAAATGTTTGTTCCTTGTTCCTAGCAATCAGACATACTGTAATGACTTGCTCACGGGGAAGAAAAAAATACAGGAAAGCTAAGACTGATGATTAACGTTTTCTTTATGCTGAAATTTTAAAAGCAGTAGAGCAGTGGCTGGTCTAGTGACATATGTATAATATATTGAAAAGCTTGGATGAGCTGAAGGATGTATATCAAATGTACAGCAAGAGTACAAAGAGGCATTTATTTGCCAGAGAAAATGGAGAGAAAGCTTTTTTCTTTGTCACTGCTCATCCAAGCAGGCACAAATCTTTTGGTGCCTATAAGAAGGGTACAACTGCAAAACTGGAAGACTATAACACCAATGCTATTCACTTAATTACTTTATTTTGGTTTAATTGAAATGATCACAAGGCATCATTCAAGTGGTAATTTAATAAGTCCCAGCAGATAGTTTAAAATGCTGTTCAGGCAAGATTTGTTGGGGTGACCATTTCAGGATGTTGCTGAAATCATAGCTATTCCCCCTGCATCAGATCTAGGAAAACCAAGGTTTTCTCTGCAAGAAAGAGTTTGTCGGTTATACTAGCAAAGTTACCACTGGAGCCAAGGTGCACAGCTGTGCATACTAAAACTCCTCTTAAAATGATATAGGGTAAGCCAAAACAAAATATGGCCATTAAAGCCACAAGCCACATGGTTTTCCTGCCTTAAGTTTTGACACAAAGTAATATCATAACTTATACTTAAAAATTTTTCCCACACAGGAAAGACCAAATGTTGTATTTTAACTTTTCCACCTCTATGGATAGTTTCACGGCATGAGAAATTCTGCTGGGATAACCAGGTTATTCATTGTTTTCTAATTAAAATAGATGTGTCAACACTTATTAATGCCTTCAGTGAACCTACAGTTGTTCACAGTGTGCTCACTTCAGCATAGATTAATTTTTTTAGTGTAAATGGTAGGGTGCTGAGTTGGTAGGATATCTCAGCATCAGTTCCCCACCTTTGCGTGTTCTTTTGAGCCATGGGAAGCAATGAATATCAATCTCTACTATTCTCATTCTACTCAACTCCTTATTTCTTACCACCAATACTTACATGGAGCAGTGCTGCTCCCAAGAAGAAAAGGTCTCTTTTTCTGAATCTCATTCCCCTTCTAGTGGCTCACCTGGAATGTTCACCTCCGTTTTCTGCTACAGTTTTAAAATAAGAGTTGTTACTCTCTGAAAAGCCAGCTCATTAGTTACTATTACGGCATAGGNCCAATTTTCAAATATCTCAAGAATAAATCCAGAAATAATACATTTAAAGTGATGTGCATTCCTGTTCTTAAAAGTCATCGTTTTAAAAATTCCTTCCTCAGTTTTTCCCTTTTGAAACAGTAAGACAAATGAGGAGATAATTTATATGTGCTTTATATTCCTCCCAGATGTTTCTATTCAGTAATTTAATGTTAATTCTCAAATGTAATGGATTTTCTAATGGTTGATCTGAATTAAGATAGAAAATAAAACTAATTAATTAAAATGTAAATTACTATTGAAAGCAACGAAGACAGCAATGAAGAGAAGGAAAATGCAATAAGAATCTAAGACTAACCTGCATCAACAGAAAATAATGCTACTATGTGGTAAAGAAGTACACTGATATATTTTTAGAAGCTATGAATTTTTAAAGTCTAATCTCTGGAGGAAAGAGGAGTTTTGTGAGGATTTTGTCTATATATATAGAGCAAGAAAAGAATTCTGTTAATGAGAAGTGAAGAAAAAAAGCCTAAATCTAAGGGAGAACACCAAAGTCAAACTGAGTTTGCAGAACACTGTGGCTGCTACAAAAGATAGTTGCAAATCTTTTCTGACGTGCTTATCTCAGAATTCCAGCTGATAAGAAGAGGTCTGTGTTTCTCCATGTTAATCTAATTCCACTAAATTTAAAGACTTACACTGTGCACTATGTTAGAGGGAAAACATTGATAAGCTGGAAAAGTTTCAGTAAAAAGCAGCAAAAGTGAGTGGAGGGGTAGGGTGTGAAGTAAGAGAAAGAAAAAAATAAAAAAAGCCAAGAGCAGCATTCCTTAGTTAAGCACAGTGAGGAGAGGATAAGCGGTCATAGCCTATGAACTCTGGGGGACGGTGGACTGACATGTTTGTAAGAATGTAACTAGGAAGAACAGGATGACCCCAGTGGTGGTTGTGGAGTAAGTAATAAAAAAAAAAGTACCTGACAGTGAAAGTCAGAGCTTCTTATGTCATGGCACACCTACCACATCAGCTTGATATGTGACAGAAACTAGTCCCACGTCCCAGCTTCTGCCACTGCCCAACCAGAGCTGAGGCAGGAGCCAGCAATGACCTCTGCCGAGTGCCAAGGCTGTGCCTGGGAGCTATTTCGCATTTCCAGGCTCCGTCAAAGCGGGGAGCCAGCACTCGGGTCCCATGACATGCACGTCCAGGTGGAGGCAGGTGGCACCCCTGTGGCACATTTGCCCAGTGCCACTCCCTGCCTTCTTCCAGCACTGGATCCCCAGGCAGGAAACTTGTGTTCAGAGCAAGAATTTGAGTAGAGAAGCACAGGGGGCAGCAATTCCATTCGGTCAATGTTTAGTACATATTGCAGTATTAGAATCTTATCTCTAGATTGTACAGTAGAGGAGGGAAAAAGAGAATCAAGATCCTGGTCAGACAGAGTCAGGAGGGACTATAGAAGCTGCTGAAGCTGTGGGCACCATTTCTGCAACTGCTGTGGATTATGTGACCACAAAGTAAACCTAAATTCTCATAAAGCAGATCTAAATCTGTCACAGAGACAATGTGTGAACTATGTATATATTTAACCTCTTACAGCTATGATTGTACAATAAGAACAGAGAATTTTACACATCACTATTTGTGAATTATTTAATGTTTCAGGATTACTTCAAGATATGTTAACACCTAAAAAAAACCCCTAGTTGTAATCAGAGACATCCCTTAGATGTACTGACCATAGAGTTAGGTGTGTTTTGAGTCTAAGGGAAAACAGCAACATAAGTTATAAAAACAGTGATAAGGATGAGGAAGACAGGAACACAAAAGAGTTAGGTGAATTGCAAATATGTGACCAGTCTTAAAACTGCAACATTTCAGCCTGAGCTGAAATAATCATGTGAAATTTTAGTACCATGTTTTCTCATACTAAAAAGGTGATGCCTTTTGTAAGCAGCTGCGAATGCCTGAAATCCCTGCTAAGCTGCAAGAAATAATTAGATCAGTTGACTCAGATACAACAGTGTTGTTATTCACTGTCTGGGCTTACTTGTGACATTGGAAAGGTCTAAATTTTTACAGGATTATGGGGCTGAAATTGAGACTGTCTTACAAGATACCACAGTCCTAAAAATGACCAGTAATGGGTCAGAATCTGATGCTAAAATGTAACATGAAGATTTGGTGATTAACTAGCACCCACATCCTATTCCTTTAGGATTTTTCTTCCTGCATGCCTCCATCTGGCTTGTGTGCACCTCAGCAGGGAGCCCTAAATCCTGCTGTTTGTGTGTTTATAGCAACACAGCCCTTGGTTCATTGGCCTTTGATAGCTCCTCTCTGGCTGCCACACACCCCACGTGTGCAGCAGATACAGCAGCTGTGAAGTCAAGCTGGCAGAGAACAAAGACTGAAGGCTAACAAGACTGCGCAGCTCCCAGTTCTCGCATCAGTGAAGTGCTCCTATGTGTCTCCAGTAGCTCCTGTCAGCTTCAGCTCTGTCTCAATGTAAAGCAGTTCTTTACTGCGCTCACCTTCCCTTTCATTGTCCTCTGTCTTCTCTTCTGTGCCCAGCTGGTAGACACAAGCAGCTGAAGGGTTAGATGCACTCACGCAGGTTGGGCTCTTTGGGAAACTGATCTAGATGCTGACTCTCACTCAAGAAGCATGTAAATCCCTGGTATTTGGAAAACAGAAGGGTATACCCAAGATTGTCTAAGATGTAACTGGTTTCTATACTTTTTCCCTAAGGATCAAGTACAGGCAAGTGAAGTTGTGGGATTACATTAGGTGGGTGTATTTTATGGATCAGTAAGGCAGTTTTTAAAGGGAATGTATTTTAAAGAACTTCTGAAATTATAGTAGCTCCCTTAAATTTCTTAGAACAGTTGTCTGGGAAAATGTAGCTGCCTTTTAAAGACATTTTTAAGGGATTATCGTAATAAGAATGAGTTTGGTAAACTTGTGCTATATTTCTATATACCAGCTCTGAAATCTGTCTTTCAGATTTTGCATGGGTGGTTTATGGCTGATGGATATTTTTTCAGTTTCTCTGATATGAATTACCCACCTTATATTGAAGGAATAGGCTTAAAAGAAACAGGAAAATTTCACTTTTTTCAACTTCAAATTTATCTAATGAAAGAATTCTTCTGTGACTCATTGAAAGGTGCTCTGAGAAGTTAGAGTACAAACTTTTCCTTGGCAGGAAGAATGACCAAAAGAATACTCTTTTGATCTTAAACCACTGCACAATTCATACAGAAGTATAAATTTCAACCTGTAGATGTAGGTGGTTGCTGATGATACAAGACTGTCTGCTGATGATTTGTTTTATACCCATGCAATGCAAATAAGAGCGTTTCCCAAAGTCTACTGGGGACTAAGGGACATAAAATAATGAAGTGACTGTTGCGTATGCCAAAGAAAACTACGGGAATACTAGTAGTTGCACAAAGAGGTGAAAGGGGCAGAAGGAGACACACAAGAGCTAAGTGGTGTCATTGTTATAATTTGCTTCTGATTAAAGGGCTGCTTGTCATGACTGTTCACTTACTGGACGTTCAAACAAGTGGCCATTGGAGAACACTTCACCAGAACTACAGTGATGAGGTTTTGAAAACAAATGTGCATTTTACCTATCCTGCCACAGCTGCTGGAAAATTAATGTCAGTGCTAATGAAGAAAAAGTCTCTTGGGATATTAGGAAGCTGCAGAGTTAGAAAAGTGTTTTTTGTTTACTCTCTATAGAGGAAAGATACCTCAATGCTTTTGCTGTCACCACAGTTTTAAGATACTTGGATTTATAAGTCCCTAGGTTCTGAATAACACATACCCAAAATAACTCTTACTCATTAAGATAAAAATTACTGTGTAAAACAGGGCTGGAATATATTTGCTCATGGTTTATTACACTACATGCACAAGTACCTCAGTCTAGTTCAGCCTTCTTGCTAGGTAGGTTTTCATAACATCCTGCAGTGGTTCTTTAAGCAGTTTAAAGTCCATTGCCTTAGAAGCGCAATGGCTGTTGGAAATGTATTGCAAAAAGTAATTAAAAAAAACAACAATAAGGTTAAAAAAAGCAATAAATATTACTCATCAACACAGAATGCGGGTTGGGGAAAAAAGAAAATTTTAAAATAGAATTTACTTAATGAAGTATATTCTTGCTGTAAGACGATGTTTGGGAAACATCTAGCATGATTGTTTTTCATCATCATTGCGGAGAAAACCTTTTTTTAAAAAAGGAGGGGCCTAAAATAAACTTAAAAAAATAGAGGGGCCTAAATTAGCCTCTGAAATTCTTTTCAGATACCTAGCTACATGGCTTCTCTCTACTTTTCTCTAAGCACTCTACAGTTCCCACTAACCCTTCTTTCATTTGTTCCCTTGAATATAGAAGTTTCTATATTTTTCAATGTTTCAAAAATCTGACTTCTTAAATTAGAACACTAAGTATAGGTTATGAGTTCAGCCATGACTGGACATTAAAAACTAACAAAAGAGGAAACCTGGCTCAGCTTCATATCCACACCCAGAAGAAAACATTATATACTGATTATTACAAAGAAGCATTTGATACTATATTAAGAGGGATTCATAATTTTTTGAGAGCAAGTGTTCAAGTACTGTTAACCCTTTACAACTATGAAGACACAACATTTCTTAATAAGTTTTGGAAATGTGCAGAAATCACAAGGAACCTTCATAACTTCAGAACGGTTTCAAAAATCCTGATATCAAGCAAACTTTTCCAAAACTGTAGTGTCTTTCACTCAAACTGTGAACCGGGTAGTTGCATAGAAAAACAAAAGCTTTGTTAGTTGCTATAATTAAAATAGCTGGAGTATTACAATAGAAGCACTTGTGTTTAGCAGTGTTTTTTCAAGGCTGTTAGCTAAGAGCTTGCTGCAGTCTTCTGGCATACATAGAAATGAGATTCTATTAGGTCAGTATGTCTATTTCCCTTTTCATTCTGGATTCTTTCATGGAAAATACTAGTATTTACTGAAGTCACCAGCTGACTGCAAATAAGAATTCCATTTTCTAAATACTTATTTTGAAATTCACTGCTGTAAACATTGGACAAAGGATAGTCTTTTCAAATAAAGCAAGTGCTATCAAATGCCATAAAAGGCATTTTGAAATTCAACTGCATTGAACTATGAAATCTTGCCTTTGATTGAGAAAGGTTATAAAGTCTTTCAGTTGTGGATGGGTACCAACCTCTTACTGTATTGTAACTTTTGTCAATTGGCAGGACAGTCTATAATGATGTATTGCAAAGTGTCTTGTGGTTTATGCCATGGGCTGATGGACTAGACTAGCTAATCTGAATTGATAGGGAAGATTCAACATTTTGAACACACTATTTTTTGGGGGGAAAGAAGTTGGCAATTTTATCCAAACATAGAAAGGGGAAGCATTAAGACAATAAGCTTTTCCTAAGCAAAATATTTATTACTGTGCAAAAGCAAAAGCTGAGCTCAGAAGACCTAATGGACACCAAAAAACCTCAGTCCCCATCAACTAACATGGATTCCAAATCTCAGAGACAGTACTTATGCTTGAAGTTCAAGTTAAGGTTGACCTGTAAGTTAACTTTGTTCAGTTTCAGATGTCCAAAATAACTTACACTTGAGATATGACCATTCTGAAGATACGAGGTGAACCGAAGGATCTGGTGTAGGACTGGATGGTAGATGCTGGAGATGGGGCTCTGCCTGCCAGACAGCCCTGGCTACAGTGGGAACAGCCCCAGGCAGAGAAGTCCAAGGAGAAAGTGAGAAGAACCACCTGTTACCTCAAAGTCTATACCTGCCTGTAAGGAAAGACTGGAGGGATGAGGGAAAACAGAGTTAACTGTGTTATACAAAATAGGAGGGAATTTAGTACTCCTTGCCTGTTTTGTGAGAAGGAGCTTCTCCCCCATTCAGTTCTCCATGTAACTAAAGTAGTTGCTTCCCTGGGTCTGCTCCTATGAACAGCAAGTTATTTTTGTTAGCCTGAGCCGCCCCTTTACAAAAGTGGAAATAGCTTTTAATGTTAGTAAATATTTTTAGAGCAGGTCAAATGAGGAACCAGTGACTTTATAGGCACTTATTAGTGGTTTCTTGTCTAGAGCCAACTCTTGCCATATGCGTCCTATTTTTCTTATTTGCTTTATAAAAACTGTGCAGCCATTTCTGTTATCAGCCTGATGTAACCTCCAGGTAATCTGCGGGGAAAAAGTCAAAACGATGCCATTTTTGAGGAATGACTAGGGAGTGCCAATTTCAAGTTGAGAAAAACCTTTCGTCTTTTAAGTTTTGGTTGGAGGACACAGAATTGAGTGTATGAGATAAAAATTTATGATGCTTTCAGCGGGAGATGGGATGTCACTCTTCATTGGCCTTTATCAGGCTAAAATCACAAGAATAATATTTATATAAGCATTGCACTGGTTGCAGTATGTGAAAGGAATGATCTGAACACACAACACACTTCAGAATATCACTTCTAACTATGAGAAAATGAAGATGGAGGGAGGACTAGGAATTTGCCTAGTATGTTTTAAATCCATACTGAATTCAGTAAGGCAGTTTTAGAGTTACATCTGTTCAAATGAACCTGGAAGTTAGCACGAACTCACTGTTTTTCATCCTTCTTTCTCTCCATCTTGCAAAGTACAGTACCCAGCTGCAGATAACTGGCTAAATAAAACTTTTTTTCTTCTTTTTTTATGTCTTTTTTTTGTGCATTTCATTTGCTATATGTGCTACATTGCTTGATTCGCTATCCCATAACGGTTTTTAAGATCACTTCCACCTAGACAAGGAGGATCTAGACCTCTGTGACGACTAGGACACATACCAAGTTAGGATTACTTTCATTTTGCAGTTTCTGCAATTAAAGATAGATCAAGTCAGGAAACCAAGGCACTGAATTCTTGTCTCTGGCTCATATAAATTAGAAATAATTTTGTTGAATTGCAGTTATGTCATTTTCATAATGTTGCAGATTCAGTATTTAGGAATGGACAATTTAGCGTAGGATTTGTCAGCAGATATGTTCACTTATGAAGGTTAAAACCTCCTGTTTGACAGAGGTAAAGATAAGGCGTGGACCCTTCTCCCTGATAGTCACATAAGGATGTGCCACAAAAGAAGGCTAGAACAGACAATTCCAACATAGACAAAATAAATAAACACTAGAAATATGTTGTGCAATTTAATGTTAATGTCACTTACAGATTTCTGTTGGGTGAAAATGAAAGTTTTCAAACTTCTATCAAAGGTTCACCTTGAAAATACAGATCAAAGACAAACATCATTATTCCACTCTGATCTCACTTCAGTGTTCTTTTTCCTGGGCATGTGCCCATCAGATTGTCTCATTGTTTTTAATTTTTTACTAGTTTAATATTTGTCTGAATAGGTGCTAAATTCTTTGATCTATTTTTATTGGACTCACAAGAAAACGTCGAAACTTCTGTCAAGGCGAGACAGAGAGAAACAATGTGTTTCTGCTTTACTTTTTGCTGTCTCCATTTGATTATCAGGGACCCTGTAACTAGAGAGTAAAAGGTATAGGGTAGTATAATGCCATGTAAAATAAAAAGTGGTAGCCAATATTCACGTTCACTGTTAGAATTAGTATGAAATTATTTAGTTGTGTATTGAAAAAAAACTATCTACTACCTTAACCGCACAATTATAGTCCACAGTGCATCTTTCTCTTAAAACTGTTTGGTTCAGTCACTGCCATGAAAATTTTTGCACTTGTACCCTCCTTTCTTCTTGCTGCTTCTAGCATATCTTTGTTTCTAAAACATTTCTCTGGGCAGGGTTCTTAGATATTCACCTTCTACAGTAGTGACTTGTTCATGCTCCATAATGCCATTCCTCCAATACTAATTTCTTTGTGATAGTCAACTGATGCTTAAATGAAAGTCTAATGTAGTTTTGGTATGCATTCTCTTCCCTTCTTTTGTCATGGGGCAATACAGCAAGATGCAATAAACATAGTAAACTAATGGGTATGAACTTAGGGAATGGTTATGCCTCGTGCCAGACACGGCACTGTGTTCATGTTCATGACACGCTGGCTCTGTTTCAGTTAATTCTTTATGACTTATTCCAATGCCCAGCCTAAAATAGCCCCCTAGGCTGTATTATATTTATATGCACAGTATGCAAGCCTGCCTGTAACCCTTGAGGGTCTCTAGTAAACCTGTGCAGTTGAGCCCCCAGGCTTGAGAGAAATGTCCTGAAGCAATAGATATAACTGTGAATGGGACTTGGATGGTAATAAAATGGTGCTGCAATTCTACTGTCTTACTTCATTAGCAGATTTTCAGTTAACACTTGTCTGACAAAGCCAGCACTGTCCTGTGGCTGGAAATAGAACTTTTGGCATATTAGGAAATGTAATCCTAGAGGAAAGGTGCTTAAAAATACTTTCCTGTGAAGACTGGAGGCACAGCCCTCTGCTAAAATCTCCTGTGGATTTGGAAACATTCTTGGGACAAAAGCAGCAGAGAACAATGACATTCATTTAATATTTCTAGCACAGGTAGTTGCTGCTAAGGTTGTTGAAGGTGTCCTTTCGTCTTGGAGGTTCATGTGATTACCCTGCACAGAAACAGTACCTCAGTAGCAAAGAGCTAAAGGCTTAGCAAGACAGTTTGTTTAAAAAAGAAAATTACGGCTGTTCTTAAATTTGGAAAATGACAAGCACAGGGAACATTGCCTTTGTCAGTTGATCTTATGGAAAAAGACTGGAGGTCTCCTACATATTTTTGCCTTCCCAACTTGCCCAAGGAAACCTTACACAAATTGTGTGGCCTAGAGGTCATTTTGCCATCCATAAAAATGGAGATACCACATTGGTAAGTCAGGTTTCACTCTGGAATTTAACTCAGTATTCTTCTCTGAAAATGAACAATAATCTGCGGTCTTGTACCTTCTGGGTTTATGCCTATGAATTGTCACCTGTTCCTTTCTGTCACTACTTCCCCAAATCCTTGCGAATATAACTTCATAGATCTGCCTAGGGACCTCCTGTTCTCCTCACCCGGGAAAGCTGCTGAGCATGGGAGATTTCTGCCTGTGTAAAATGCCCTGAGGTTCAGGTCTCCTGCAGTGTAGGACTCTGGTCTAGTCGCTGCCATGTGTTTCCATCCCTACCACAAGATTAAGGCTTTTGTGACTTCACCTTTGAGATTTACTTTTGTTTCAACATTTGTTAAAATCTAGAATCATTTTTTTACTCTTTTGTATATCTACCTGCAAGCAGTCGATTCAAAGAAAAACACAGAAAAGAAATTTACAGCATTTGAAAGTAACTGCTAGCTATGCATGTTGCTAGCTATGCTAGCTGAGGTCAGATTTGGGATAAGTACTCAACAGGAGACAAATCAGCTGAGCAAGTGTACTGAATAATTCTGAAAGGGTGACATCATGTGAAATATATGCACTTCTGTGACCTTGCCACCTTTATTGCAGGTAATTTTGGGGACTGAAAAGTCATTACAGTCATGCTGAATAAACTAGCTAGAGGGCTGCCTTAGGCCAGTTCCATCTCAACCCTTTCTGATACGGTAATGCAGAGTTTTTTATTTCTTACACTGTCATGGATATTTGTAAGACTTCCACAGTTACAAACCTGGCTAATTCCTTAATTTAAAGGTTGAATTAAGTATGCTCCATGAAATGCAAGGCTCTTCATATGATCAAACATAGCACAGAAATCAGAAAAGTTTTATTACTTCCCGGATTTGAGATATTTGAATTTCCAGTTAGTGAATGAGTTCAGCTTTGAGTGATGTTCCCCAAGAGTATCTTTATATCAGTGATGGTCTTCTGAAGATGTCCAATTGGAAGCCTTTTAGATATTTGTCTAGCTTAGCAACCATTTGGTAAATGTCAAAGGGTGAAGACTGCAACTGGGTCAGCAGGGCAGAGAGCTGACAAGGCAGAACAGAAAACAATGTGATACTTGTAACTTCACCCCGAGACCCCTCTCCAAATAGAAACTTTTTTCTTTGAAATGTCTGCATCAAATCCAGTAATTCTTTTGCCATTCTTGTGCTCTACCAAAATGTATAATGGTTTGTGGTGTTGACAACTCCAGTCAAAACAGTATTTAAAAGAAAAATGCAAGCAACTCTTCATACAGAGGTCACATTCTCTATACAAAAGTATAGAGCATTAGAAAAGTTCAAAATACAAATGAGTTTCACAAATCAAACTTTTCCCCTGTGTGGCTGAGCACATCTGTTATGAATAAGAAGTTTCATAAATCATTGGAGACAGAAAAAAATGACCATTCTCAGATGTCTCCAAAAAATGTATAAAATCTCTCTTCATTCAGTGAAAGATGTAAATTTTTAAGATTCAGGGTCACTACCTCTGCATTGATCCATATAAAAATCTACAATGGTGCCTTGTGTTTGTGGCTTTCAAATGTCGGTTTAGCTGCTGGCACTTTCAAGGAGCTCAATTACTTGGTAGAATAATTTTAAACAAGAGGGAGGGATAAGAATGGGACAGAATACTACAGAATTGACAGAGTTTTTCTGATATTGGTAATGTGCTGTCATCTGCTCTGCTTCTACCTTTTATTTTTACAAAGTTGAAAACAAGTTTACCAACAACATGAGATATATATGTGAGTTTATAGAAATTATACAGATTGAAAACTTGGTTATTACAGTGGTTAGCTTATGCACTATTTAAACAAGAGGTTTTGTGATAATCTTGACCTGAAATACTTAAAGGGAGCTGTGCAAAACCTCCTTATTTATTCCAGTTCAAGGAGTACTTATGGGCTCTTTCTATCTTATCATAGTTCTTGTTGCTACCCTTCCCAGAAGCTAGCTGTACACACTGAAGAGAAGCAGAAACTACTAAGCCAGGCTGAGATCTTTAAGGTTAAACACTAGCTCTTCATCAAATCCAATTCTTTCTTACTGTTGTCTGTAAGCAGTGTTGCAAATGACACGGGTGACACAGGAAATTTTGCTGTTGCAGCACACTGTCACACTGAGTAGCAGCAATTTCTAAGGCACTGAGACCAGTATGATCAGGCAGAACAGAATTAAAAATCAGTTCTCTGCCATGAGTCCTAGGTGTAAACACAAGCTGTTCCATGAAGACCTTCTCAAAAGCCTGTCAAGGCTGACAGAAAGAGTTGGGCATTCAGCAAGCTTTGATAAGGGCTACTGAGGGTACATGAAATCACCCCTTCTTGCTTTTGCTTTGAGCCATTCTAGAGGACATAACCTGGCCTGTGAAAAAAGTCTGGCCTTTCTTCAGGGCATCAGGCAGGATATCCAGTCAGACTACTCTCAGCACTACAGGGGTTCCACAAGTGCTGTCCATAAAGAGCATTGCTAATATTCTCAAATCACTTTGTGAAACCAAACTTGTCTAAAAATGAGAATTTTCTTCTCCCTGCTTCTTTCATCAGGCCGTTCAATAAGCATTAGAGAAACCATCTATCTCTTTCTAAGAGAACTGTATTTCATTCTGTCATCCCGTAATTGATCAGAAGGATAAAGCCATGACATTTTTGCTTAAATCGTGACCTGCTGTAGGATTCACAAACAATAACTCTACCTTGTAACAGTCTATTTATCCTGAGATATTACTGACTTACTGAGATAGTACTGACACAAAAATCCTGGATATGACTTCTTGCTTGAAACTGACTTCTAAAAACACATTGACCTCTCTCCTTAGATCTGTGGCTCTGTTAAGGAAATGATAGACAAACAGAGAAACTTTTGGAAAAGTTCATTATCACAAATTCTGGCCAAATAGCAATATTGGTATGTTTTATTATAACAGTTCTGGGGGTGTGGCTTGCAGAGTAGGCTTCAAAAGTTGCTAGCGATCCCATTTTTTTCAGGCATGGAAAGTTCAAGGTAGGGGTATTACCTGGATGCAGTTACCCAGGCTCAGTGGTTTATATGCTGTGCAGAACTCCAGTCCCACAGGACCTTAAAGTAACATATGCTTGGTGCAATCAGTGCTGTCAAAAGATTTGTAGAAGGAAAAGCCTCAGAGCCTGGTGACAAACACAGGTGCTCAGGGCAAGGCTGTTATAAGAATTAGGAGGAATTTAATATATTTTATATTTAAGTCTCCCTCTTCCTCATTCTTCCACCAAAGAAACCCAAATCAGTCAACTGATGGTAGAGATTGCCCCTGTATGCAACGTTAGCGCTGTATTTAGAGGCTGAAGAATGTAGGCACAGAGCACAAGGAAGGACCCAGCAAGGTACCAGCTCTCCCAACCATGTGTCTAAGTGAATGAATCTGAGCTATTTATTGCAGGCTGTTTCATTTCCCTAAACTATGTTCTTACTCCAACACAAGTCCTACATACTTGACCTCTGCATTTTTACTTGGATGTTGAAACTTTTAAAGCAAATAATACTATGTTTCATCAGACACGATTCAAAAATATCAGCAGTCATCACCAAAACGCTTCTTGAATATCTTCAGTCTACCTATAAAGTATGGAGTGAACTTTACTCTCTCTCAATAGTGCATAAGTTTTGGTATCTAAAGGGGATTTTTAAAATTGTATACTGATCATAAACTAAATATTTTTAGAAAGAAGTGTGTCAGAATAAGCTCTCTTGGATTGTGAGCATGTCATTAACCAGTCCAAGTGCAAGCTTTAACTGGAGGACAGAGATGTGTTCCAGAAAGAGTGAACTCACTTTTCACTGATGAATGAATAATAATTGCTAGTGATACTTCTGTGATTTATGTGGAAGTACTCTAGTTGCTGACAGTAAACTGTCAACACAAAACACCATCAAGAGATGTAGATATTGGCAATTATTTTATAACTGCTTCAAAAATAAAACTTTATTAAGGCAATCTTTTTAGAGAAATGTGAAAATACAGAAAATGACAAGGTGGCCTCTGAAGAAGTAATCAAAGCATAATAATGTTATCTACAGGGAATTTATCTTGATATGACAATAAAGTACATGTCTTTATTCTCCAAGTTTCCATAAATGATTTGCTATATCTTGGCTGAGATTGAGATTTATGTAATGCTAATAATATCCTAGTTATCTCTCAGCAGAAGAAACAAAAATTGACAGATAAAGATGTTTTGCCCTGTGGACACTGGTGTCTTTAATCAAAGATTTATCAGAATGTTTCTGAGCTTTCTGACTGCACAAGAGAGAAAAGAATCATCTATTGTTCAGAAGACATCAGTGAAGCTACAGTAGGAACATTTGACAAGTGTAGGAATACTACATCACTTTGTTTGAACAATGTTAGGTTAGCTCTTGGTCACCAATTTGTTCACAAATGGATGGAAAATGAAAATGATCACCTGTCCATACTAATTATGCACTCTATTTGGAATTTTTCCATGTTGAATAATACAGCAAAAATATATTATAGGTTTTGAAATAAAATTTTCCAACTCAGTTTCAGAATGCAGGGACTATGTTTATATTGATTTTTAATAAAGATACTGAGTATTTGTATACTTTCCATCCCAGCCTTTTGCAATAAGAATCATTCCAGTGAAAACAGTTAATGCTTAGATCCAACATATTTTAGCATTTTGATGATAGAAGCAATAGTTTCTGGATCTTGAACATAAGAATACACAGATGACCATTAAGTTTAATATAAGACAAGTCATGTGTTTTCCATTATTAGAGTGAAAGAGCAATTAATCTTACATTTATGTGCTGCAATGTTTGCAAAATAGATAAGAAGTATGATTTATGATAAATCTTCATAGGAATCTGGTAAGGTTAGATTCTTCAGCAATATGTCAGGGAAACTGGCATAAATTAGGCAAGTGGCCAATGTCAGACCTCTGTTTAGTCAGGACTTTGATCAAAGTGGTGTTACTGCGGAACAGTATAATATCAGTTCTAGACCAGTAGATCTGCTTGGAAATTATCAGGAAGATAATGTTATGAAACCTGTAACTACATCTTACAAGGGTTTTTCTGAGGCATACCCAATCAGCCAGTAAGTGGATTGGGACTGCTTATGGTAAACAAACTACTGCCCTAATTATGAACACAGTTGTAGTATTTCCTACTCGCATGTGGCTGGCAAGACGCAGAGGAGGCAGGAATCACACTTTGATACTAGCATCCATATGAAAATAAGGTGCATATACACGCATACACACAAAAGAAATTGAAGCCCCGGCTTTTGTATTTCATTACTACCATTTCATAACCACCGTTCATTTAATAGACACTGAGAAAATGCTCTGAAAGCAGTTCAGGCTATAGAAATAGACACCCGTGAAAGAAAAGGTAGAAATGTAGTTTGAAACTGAACTACTTTTATTCACTTCTTTGTCCTCTTCACTGCCACCACCAGAACAGAATCACTTAAGATTTTACCAGTTTTGGAAAGGAAAAAAAAAGTCATCTTTTGTTTAGAAGTCTCATCGTTATTTGTTGACACTCATGACAGCACTATTTAAAATATAAGCTTTTTTTTCCCTTCAGCTAGCACATAAGAGCTTCAAGAAATTGCCTTCATGTACCATTGTCAGGATCAGCAGGAGTCTGAGTTGCTGAGCAACCATTTTCCTTATTAGCTGTAATTCATCTTTTAAGTACTAGAAAGAACTACTGATGGATTGGCCAGAAAAGAAAAAGCAAAAGAGCAGGAACTACTAGATACTGAACTGAGCAACTATAATATTAATCAATTTTGACAGATAAGTAATGAAAATTCACTTCCTTATGAATTGTATCTTAAAAGCTCACCTGCCTTTGAAAACGATGTATTGTTCCATCAGTGTGCTTATGAAGCTTTCATAATACTGTTGGGTCAGAATGCTGCCTGAGAAACAAAAGATAATGGGCTAAATTAGGTAGGAGTTTAAATATGTCGAACCTGCATACAAGCTGTTAGTGAATGTAGGATAATACTGATGCCTATTAATTATATTGCAAGGCCTCCTCAGAGCCTGCTAAGGCACCTGTGAGGTGAGGAATGGGAACCTGTTATGCCATGTGAGCGCTGACATGGGTCAACCCGAGGTGTTTGCATGCGCAAAATTAGGGTCTTCCTAGGGCAATTAGTTGCTGCAGACCTCCTGACTGATCTGCTTTCCTGAAGCTATGGGAAGTAACAAGGCTGCAGAACCCTGGATTTTGGAGTTTCTCTATTTTGATGGATAAGCTGCTTGTCCAAGGAGTACAAAAGCAATGCTTTTGTAAAAAAAGGAAAAACTGTCTGGATAGAGTCCTGCTCTCGGAAAAAAAGAATGCGGAAAGGGAGACAAGGAGATAAAGAATGAAAATATTTTATGTAATTGTGAGAGCTGGCACCATCTCCTCTTCACTTAAAACATTACCTAAAGGTATCCTTTCCTAGATTTACCAGTAATGGTGAATAAAGACAATAGTCTTGTCTATAAGCATGTAGTTAATACAGCAACAGTATTGGTACTGGATGAAATGCTAAAAATGAACAGATCAAGAAAGCATTTTTTTTCTAGTCAGCGTATGAGCCTTGTTGATGCAAATCTGTGACCCTGCCTCCCGGAGACACATAAATTTAGATGGCTGCAAACAGCTTGCTATTTTTCTTTCATTCAGTTCCCAGGGTGTGGCACACCCTTAATATAGGGCACAGTTTTCGGGTCTCAGCTCCATGAGCTGATGTAGCCCCTTTAGGCATGCACGAGGAAGAGAAGATTTAGTTTTTCAAGATCCCAAGACCATCTATGTTTAGTTGTTGAATGACAGCTGCTGTCACACAACTTATTCATTGACTGCGAGCAATGACTCGGAAGACAAATCTGGAAATAATAATTTACTTGTGGAAACAGAATGACCTTCTAAATAAGGTATCCTGGTGTGGTAACAATTTAAGCCTTAATTGTACTCAGTAGTGGCCACTACTGAGTACAAATGTCACAAACCCTCACATACTGAAGGCAATTTGCAAACTAAATGTGGTAATTCTTAGATTGGTTTAGCAGCTTGATAAATGCTTCTGTTCTTTACCCTTCAAAAGTCTGTGGACAGTACAGAAATTGTTAAATAGTCACTGAACAGCCATCAGAAGAGTTGTTCTGGATCTGTAATAAGGTTGTTATTCCATTCAGAATAATTTAATTTGTATTTCTGGTGGCAATTCACCAATTTCCATTATTTGCCTTTCATCCGAGAGCAAGGGAATATTAAAATCAGTTGCATTTTTTTTTTTTCCCCTATTTGCTGTGCCATGAGGTCTCTTACCTAGGCTTTTCTACTGGAAACAGAAGCTGAAGGAGATTCAGAAGTCAAAATATTTTTTTCTCTGAAAAATGGGTTCACATCTTTGATCATTCTGATACCCATTTTCATCAGCTGAATTTGGTGACCAGAAGCCAGGCTTCAGGGCTAACATTAGTATTGCTAAAAAGAATGAAAAATATTGTTCTTATGACTGTTGCAATATATTTTTATTAATTGTCACTTGGATAACTTGTCCAAGGTCATAACTGCTTTACATAGTATCACTGAGGACTTAATCTCGAAACTGCAGGGAATTAGAGCAATGTGAATTGAATTACAGATTTTATTTGCCAAGTTACTAATCAGGAATGGGAATCAGCTTGTCATACAAAAAAAAGAAATTGTGGGTAAAACCACTTACCCAAATATTAATTATTAAAAAAACAAAGACCTGTCTCCTGTTTTGACACTTGTAGAGCCATTTCTTTCATGGAATTGAAGTCTGTGGGCTGAACAGAGGAAAAATGCTGAACTTCTGACAGCTAAAAAAATTTTGCCCTTAACATATACAAAAATACCATGAAACTAAAGAGAATATTAAGCTTAAGGAAGAGGAAACAACATGTTCATCACTCACATCCCTCCTAAGGAAGCTCTGCTATAATTGCAGTTCATACTAGAGTTAAGCTCAAAATAGTAATAACAATTGAAACATCCACCAGTGTCAGTTTTTCCCTTGAGCATGCAAAGGCTCTGAATGCCACATAAAGCAGGGCACTGAAAATGTAAACTCTAACCATGGGATTTTGTGAGCTTTCATCTATTCTTGTTTTGCTCTTGGCAAAACTTTAAAGAACTGGCTAGCTTATATCTACATTTAAATGTGGGTTAATAGGAAAAATGTGCAGGGGCATTGATAACATAATTGCAAAATAAATTAAAGTGCATCTTATCAGTAAAATACTCCGTCTATGCACATTTTGGAGTGGAGAAGGCACAGGGACTTCCTGCTGGTGCTTTAATCTTTTCCAATAGCCAGTATGAAGTCCTGTTTGAAAAGGGTCAAATACTTGCTAAAGTTTTGGACTTGTGTATGCACATTTATATCATCATGCACTGCATTATTGATTCACTATACAGAATGCACAGATAAGAAAGTTCAGCTCTGATACAACATTGGATGTGATCTGTAGAAATCTGATGGTTGAAAGCACTTCGTAGATCATCTTTTCTTGAGGCAGGAAAAAATATCAACAGCCTCTGACAGTTTTCCAACGTATTGTTGGAAGCTTCTTCATTGGATGCATTCTTACCACTGCCCTGGGAACAAACTATGTAAGTACAATTCACCAAAACTATCTTCTTCATTGTCTGAAGAAATACTACTGTGCTATGAGTGATCAGTACCCCACTGGTACAAATGAACGAACCTGAAGTTTTAAGGGCACTTGAGAGTGTAAGTTCTTCCTGATGTACGCTTTCACATCTTAGGAAAAAGAGTGATGATGCTGAAGGTGGTATGAGCAACTGAGTGTTATGGAAGTTATCTAAGAATACATACAGGTTTTCATTCATCCCTTGGCTTCATCTCAAATACATCTCGTTGTCAGCAAGACATCAGAGAGGATACTGCAATTAGGAATATCTCACTTACATGAGAATTTGTTCCACCTGTAGAAAAGCAAATAGCAGTAGGCTGGAGAAAGCACAAGAACCAGTTCATTGCTGAGAAGTAATCTGAATTAGGTCAGAAAAAGGAGTTTTTAACATCTGAACTTAAAAAGATGTTTTCGGATGCTCGCTGAAAATTACAGAACTATAAAGGAGCATGCATTTTGTTAAAAACTGTGTTGCCCAAGAATACAATGGATTGTCAAAACGCACATGTGAATTTAAACCATGTTTCTACTGGCTAGTATTAAGGAATAAAACAAAGGGCTCCAACAGAAATCACGCTTTTCATAATAAAAGTAATTTCCTAAGAAATATTCATTTTAGAGCATTAACAACTGTAAAACCCTTTCTAATTACAGAACTACCTCACTAAAAAGACAGTTACCTTGAAAGTCAGAAAGATGAGCGTCTGCTACTAATTTTCTCAAGTGTATTTTAAAAGCTGGCGTAAAAGCAGGGAGTGCTAAAGGAGGAATCTCTTTAAAATTCTTGCTAAAGAATAATATTTTCATAAAAAATTCTAGCAAAAAGGCTTTGTTTTTCAATTTTGAATGTGTACTTTGTTCACAGTGAAAAGTTTAACTCTGACTAGCATAGGAATCACTTACAGAATTGCTTGCTTAAAAATCCTCTTACCAATATTACAAAATTTGTTCTTATTGAAATGTTTTATTTATTAACTATTTGCAAATTATGTAAGTTTTCACTTTTTATTAAGTCAATAGAGCAGAAAAACGTATAATCCCTAAGCCTCAGCTTGTGTTATTTTCTATTGTTGAATAAGAGTAGACAGTAGCTTTTAAGTAGTAGAAAATATAACTAGGCAATACATTTCTTAGCTGTTTCAGGCCTTCTTGCACATTTCCATGACACAATGTCTGCAAATACAATGGCATAATGCCCACTGGGGAAAAGACTGGAATGCTATTTGTTCCCAAAACTGCATTTCCTTGTAAGGGAACAAGCTTAACTTGGCAAACAGTTTCTAACCTTTCACTACATTTTCAGATAAAATCAAGGTTGTCTTTTTTACTTTTTTTTTTTTTAAGATCATAGGATTAGGGGAGGAGAATTAAACATCTTTCTATGCTTAATAATACTGAACACAAAGAATATTCTTCCTTTCACTGATCCTAAGAAGTTAATTCTTAATGGTTCATAAACAAGACATGTCAAGAGTTATTTCTTAATTTATATAAATAGCTACATATTTAAACCTAACAATGACTTCAATGCCTCCTAATAAAATGCTTCATGAAGCTACATTGGTACAGTGTAACACAGAGTTGAAGTGATAAGAAAAAGCATACAGTCTATGAATGGATGCTGCTCTATAAATGTTAATAGGATAATAAAAATATACTTAATTGCACAGTCCAACAAACTATTTTTTAATTTGCTGCAGCTGACTAGTATTTCTTCCAGAACAGCAGCAATTCCAGAAATGGCCTTGTAGGAAAGAGCTGAAAAGTTGTATACTACATTGATACTGCCTCTGAATTTGGATCCAAAATAACTGTTCAAGCATTTGTTAAGTGTTTGACATTATGCCTAGGATAAAGCCATAACATAACGTGAAGTACCTAATTTCTTTAGAGGTTAACGCTTTCAGTAATTTTACTTGAACAAAAAATAATTTAGCTATACTTCATTTAAAACACCCTCCCCCTTTTTATGCATTACTCTTTTTATGGCAAAGGGAAGATTTTGAAGATAAATAACATCCCAGTAAAGAGGAAAGAAGAATAATGGAAAATACTTCATGTTTTTAGAGCAACAGCAGGTCAAAAAACTGGAAGCAGGGGGAGATTAACCCAAAATGGAGCTGTGCTAAGGAGTAGACTAAAAGCCCAGGAAAAAAACAAATCTGTGACTGGAAGACCAGAAAATAAATTTGGGAGGTAAAATGGAATGAGAGAAAAGGCTCTGACCATGAACTGGGCTAAACAATGAAAAGACGAAGTCTCAGCTGCCAGAGACACAGATGATATTCCTGTGCAGCAGGAAAAGAAGCCATTGGGCTCACACCTAATCTCCCGACTCAGGTGTTACTCTTGCTGTACACTCTTTCTTCCCTTGCAAGCCTGCACTTTCTTCAGACTTTGTAAGTAAGCTAAAGGGTCTCCATTTTTGCCTGGAGAGAAGACACTCAATTCATGACACTGATGAAACAAGAATCCCTGAGATACAGAAGCCTGGCAAAAGTTGATGCTTCCTTGGATTTACCTGTCATCATTGGTGAAAGCTGGGCCTGAGCCCTTTCCTGCATACACCTTGAGCAGTATAGAGATGCAGTAGGCTGCAAGGAGTCTGTGTTCCACATTTAAAGTGAATACTGTATGTATTTAAAAGCTTTCTGTGGAACTGAGGTGTTTGCGTGATCTTTCAGAGCACTGAAGCTGAGCACTGAGCTTCAATATCCGCCTGTACGCTAATGCACAAAATTCATCCTCATGAAGCAAGTAACTAGAAAGTTCTTAAACATCTCAAGACTTGCAAACATTCAATCCTATACCTTGCATATCCTCAGTTTACAGCTGCACATATACAAAAATAGCCCTTGAAAAGTTTACCTAATAAATCAGTTCAGTGAAAGAATGCTTTACAAAGGGGCATACAAAACCTATATTATCCATTTTCTCCTATTAAAGGAAAACAAATCTCTAGGAAACATCTGGCTTCCCAGAATCTGTAGGAAGTCTATGGTTAACTCCCTCTACAGCAGCTTAAGAAGTATTTGTTAACTTGTATAGGAGTATTTTAATAAAGCAGTAGACATGCTCTTTCTCAGGGAAATTGCAGTGATGGATAAGACACTCATGCAAAATGGACATGTTTACTTGCTGTGCCTAAAGCTGCTGCAGCAGGCAAAATAGAGTGCTAAACAAGTGTGATGACAGAGCAGTGTGAGCTGATACTGAATACAATGATGCTAAACTTCAACAGGGCAATTAGCCCAAGTTACCACATCTGTTTACAACTAAGCCTTTGTAAAGACAACATTTGAACTCAGTCCTATATCGCTAATACAAAATTAAATCTAGGTATTTGGGAAGAGGGGGGAGGGGAGGGAAGGAGAAGAGGTGGGGTACTGAAAAAGAATAATTGGATTTTCATCCAGAAAGCAGTACCAGCAAAGCTCCGACCTTAAATTGTATTTCAGAAGCTTGAGAAAACACCAGCTTTTTGGCAAGACAATCTTTTAACAGCTGAACCATGGAAGAAGTCCCAAGAGGCATTTTACAGCTGGAAGGCTACCTACATCTATCAGATTCAGGCCAGATTAGACAGAACTCCGTTTTAAGATGTTTGCTGCCATCTAGTGTCTTTATATCCGTTTCCAACCATGAAAAAAGTGGCCATCTTAGTTGACAAATTACTTGAGAAGATGAAGTAGGTATCGGTACACTATTCTGCAGCTGACACTGCAGAGGAAGACAAACTAAATTATGCTTTATGTCAGCTCAGGGACTTGCTTGATGTAGAATCAGGATGGAAGGTCCTTTAAAAGTGGTAACTGCAAGGCCTTGCTAATGAGTTTTGATTTATTTCAGCTTAGTAACAAGAAAAAATTTCACATAGACTGGAAAGAAACACTAGAGCATATAGTTCAATTTTATATTTTTAAAATGGTTATTTGAATCTCCTAATTTATGTGCCATTTGGGAGCATCCCAAGATTTGGGGACATGCAAATAAACAAATACCTAAAAATACTGCTTACCAGCTAAACTGAAATGAGGCTGTCTTGTCACAAAATACTAAGCTTTAACTTCACCTACTATGGTTGTTATTTTGATTATAAAACTTGAGGTACAGCTGGCATTTAGCCTACAGATAATTTGCAATTATTGATGTCCTTTAGGTTATGCAATGAATATCCTACTCTATTTCCTAAGAGTACAAGCAGATAGGTTCATCGGTATTACTTGCACATATATT
This sequence comes from Ibidorhyncha struthersii, assembly GCA_013398815.1. Taxonomy (NCBI): domain Eukaryota; kingdom Metazoa; phylum Chordata; class Aves; order Charadriiformes; family Charadriidae; genus Ibidorhyncha; species Ibidorhyncha struthersii. Next base: position 327,378 of record VZSZ01007380.1, on the reverse strand, counting down.
TGTTAGTTTGTCCAGTCTGCACTATTAAAAGAACACATCCTTTAGAACAGTTTGTAGCCTCCAGAAATATTTCCATTTATACTGATTTTGGAGAAATGCAGTGTTTTAATAAGAGCTAATAGGCTGTTGTCAAAGTATCAGCTTCAGAGTCAAGGATCCATCTGTACATGGAATGTCACACAGGAACCTGTCAACCAGGGGAAACCAGAAGTCTCAAGATCTGTATGTAAGCATGCAGCTTTTGTAGCACTTAAGTCAAATGAGGAAAATACCGATTCTGAACTCAAACGGGTAGTGTTCTGTTGCTCTAGGGGTTAGTGTTTTCAAAGCCAACACAACTCACTGCATCCTCTGCTACAGGCATGTTCAGCATCCTGGGAAAAAGGTGGGCTGTCAAATCCTCTCCACTTTCTGGTCCCTTCTGATTTCCCTCCATCAAAGACTTCTATTTTCACTTCACACACCTCTGAATCTCTTCCTTCTGTCCCTCATTGTTCATTCTTATCTCATTTAATGCTGTGTGCTGAACCAAGAATTTTCCCCCCATTGCAGCATGAAGCAGTACAGAACTTTCCACTTCCAACCTTGCTGCCCAACACTATGCTGGACTTGAGAAAAAACTAAGTGCAGTAACTGTGGGGAAAATTTGGAGTCATCCCTGCCACTGTGGATCACAGTGTGCTGCGTCTTGCCGCTGACAGAACACAAGCCACACAGTCACACCAGAGAGCTTTGAGGGGATGAAAGTTGCCTGGTAGCTTTCCCTCTGTGTAGCCAGTTCAATATTTGGCAGCTACCAAGTTGTGTCTGAAACTGTATTAACAGCCATTTTTGGAGAGTAAAAAGTCAAATATGTAGAAGAGAACACTTTTGACCTCTGGACAAATTTTTGTCTTGGGTCCTACTACAAAAGAATGCAGTAGAGAGATTTAGTGAAATGATACAAGAAATCGTTTTTGTTAGGTGGGAGAAATATCTGACCTCATTTTTAAGAATATTTGACTATCTTTTCCTCAAATGAATCCAATGAATATGATTTTTCAGTTACTGTAGCAGTAACAGTTCAGTAATGGCTTTCCTGCTACCGTGCAAGATCAGAATCTATGGCCATAAGTTATACTTTCACTTTTTTTTTTTAAAAAGTAAATTAGAATTCCTAAGTCCTTCCAGAGTCTTGAGTTTTATATATAAAACTCTTGCTATAGCAACTGTTAAATCTAACCTGAAAACTGTATAAATGTAGCAATACACATCATCCATACCAATGGTGCAAAACTGTAAAATACTTGGGCTAAGAATCTTTCTGTAAATTATTTTTAGTACCTTATAAGGTGATTGATAGTATGAGATTATTATGGCAGGAAGATTTTCTGAGAATCACTAAAATAATCTCAGTTTAAAGTAAATGTTTATGAAGTAAGTACAAAAAAAAAATCTACCTGTAACATGATGCCCAGGTACGTATGTGACTACAACAAACAGGAAATCAGAACTGATCTTTCAAGGATCAGTCTGGGACATAAAGTACTTGAAAAGGATGGTTGCAACAGGGAAATAACTGTCCCACTGCCTATCCATGACATGGGAGAGTATACGTGAACCCTGGAGGGCAATGGTTAGTGTGTGCTACTACTTCAGCATAGCTCTTCAACAGAAGCCAGTCATCAATGAATGCCAGTATAAAACAACTTTTCTTTGATGGTGTAACAAGACCTGCACTTATATTTTACATAGAAGAAACAGGGTCAGAGCCATGAAAACTGAGGTGTCTACCACTGACATAGCTAGGGCAGACTGAGCAATAAATGCAGTCTTGCTGAATAGAAGTAATTTGTCCTAAACCCAATGATCAGTGTTACATTGCATTATTAATGCAGTTGATGTCTGTTCTTACATAGAACATGTTAATGTAGGTTTAAAATTAGAGATTAATTGTTCATATTATGGATTTCTATTTTTGTAAGTCAAAGCTGTTCTAGAGTAATGACACATGAAAAATACAAATCACATTAATTTGCATTCATTTGCAAATAAGGTTTTTTAAATGGAAAAAAAGGACTGTGTACTTCACTTCAAATGATCAGCTAACAATTTATGCATTGCCTTTTATGGTTTGGTTAAGATGGTTAAGTGTCAAAAGCTATATTCACAAAAATGGTTGTAGCCTAATCTCCATTTAAGAAGCACTTCTAATGCTTGCACATGCTTCATGTACACTTTTGAAGCTTTATTGCCTGTGGCTTTGGGAAATGCTTTAGCTTGCCAGTTTAACCTCAGAATTAATCTCAAATACTAAGAGTACACTTGCACTGGGCCAGCTCTGACTGCCTGTGGAATTTACCTATACAATGTGCTACTGACAGAATGAGCATACCCTTTGTTTGTACTTCTAATCAAGCTCATTTGAAACATTGGGAATAGTATTTCATTTTGGAGGCAGTCTTTCCTGCTGAGATCCATGCAACTTGTATTTGTGCCTCACCAACAGTTTTGAACCAGGCCTTGGAGTGCTATATATCTAAACTTATCCTTGCAGGTTTGGATTAGAGCAGGCTTTGCTTTCAGTCGGTCAGGAATCTTGCTGCTTCACAGAGTGCGTGCAGGCAAACTCATATGAGCAATAAGAGTACTTTAAAACTGTAGCCAGAGCATATTCTGTAAACTTCCATCAATTCTGTCAAAATTATTTATCTCTGTACACAGAATCATGATACTCAGCCATGGTGCAAGTGTTCAGCACAAGTTGAGAGGATGCACTTACAGGAGAGGATAATAGTTTGGAAGCCGTGAACAGATCCAGATGCTCCTGTTAGAGGTCATTCTACAGCTTTTCTTGATTTATAAAGAAAAAAATAAGATGAAGCACAAGTTTTGAAAGCCTGTCTAGCATAACTACTAGCTAAATACAGTCCATTACAGTTCTCAAGAATCTGCTCCTAATCAGCTGTGAACACGAACATGCCCCTGTATGTTTGGATCTCTTCTAGTATATTTAGAAAGTCTGCTGAAAAAAAGGGCCTCAAAAGCACAGGTATGTCTTCCTAGGAAGAGATTCACACTTAAATGCTGGGCAAAAGATAGTCTGTTAGTTCCAAGACCTACCCCCACTGGTTATCAGTACTCAACTTTACATTTTTGCTTTCAATCTCTGCAGCACATCATTTGCAGAGAAAAATCATTTTTAAACCTTTCCCTGAAAGACTATGCTATTACATTACTGGGTCATAATATTGCAAAATACTATTGTGAATCCAGAAGTTAGAGGGAGATTGAAGATCATAATTTCAAAATACAAGGCATTTGGTGGGCTCCCTTATCCTCTCTATATCTCTCCCATGACCTCCTTTCTTATAATTATATATGTATATTTCTTTCTCTGCACCTCCCCCCCAACTCCTTTTCCTTATTTGACTGATCTCATTTGCCAGAATGCTGCATATTTGATCTGCAAGTGTTTGGATTGACCAGAAGTTTGCCAGCTTTGTGGTGGTCAGTCAGATACTTCACATCTGGAAGAGAATGAAAAATGCAGGAGAGACATTGCTCTCTCTGGACTATTTATACAACTTATGTTGCCTGGCAACTTCTCCGTAAAGATGCCTTCTTGACTGAGAAACACATATGAGAGAGTGCTGAGATGATCCTCCCCATTAAACACAATTTATTAGAATATAATTTATTTTGTGAGCAGCTCTTGCTGTAATTTGATGGAAGCCTAAAATTCAATTCCTTTAACCTGTTGAAAATCCCACCCTCAACTCTTTGAATCTAACCAGGTGTGTTTTGACCTGCTCTGGACTTACAGATCCTCTTATTTGTATCTAGGAAAGCACTTGTGATGTTTTAGGTGGAATTTATTAAACCTCTGCACTAAAGATATAGAATGGCAAAAATATAACTCACAAAGGAAACTTAGACTCACACTGTCGTTCTCCTTAACCAGGATTTTTCATTAAAATAACCTGTAACCTCAAGCATTTACGAAAACTTTACTACTCTGAACACAACCCTTGAGCTACAGCCCTTATGCTGCTGCTAGCACTTGTTAAAGGAGCATTTTAACCACTTTGGGGGTATGACTCACTAAGGTGGTAATCAATCACATCAGGCAGCTGGTTTAACATGGGAAGTATTTCAAGCATCAAGAGGTGCCCTGGAGAAGAAAATCCATCGCAAGCTGGGGGTCACAGCCCTGCAGCAGGCACATGCCCCAGGTTACAGAGACAGCCACACTCATTCAGCAGGCAGAGCGCCACAGCCTTGTTTTGTGGCTGTGGTGCAGGGAGATTCAGAGACCCCCGATTAGTGTCCTGCAGCTTCTGGGGCAGGTTTCTAACCAGGAGGCAGCTTGCTGAAGGTAGTTCCTCTGGCTGGATGAGGGTGACAGAAGGCACTGGAAAGAGCTAGGTGTAGCTACTGTACCGCCTTTACGCTTTGGAAAGCAAATACAGTCATCTGAAATATCACAAAGAGTTCAGTCTTATTATAAGATATAAAATGGTGTCTGTCTTTTGGATTCCTGATAATGGAAGCCAAAGCATTTTCTCTGAGCACTGGAGGGCACTGCAGCACTGAGGAAGAAGCATGCTTCAAAAGGACATTCCAGAAAGTAATGAATGTTTGCAGATATGAGGAGGGGCTGGGGGCATCAGAAGACAACAGAACACCAATCATTCATTACTGATCTGGCATGCTTAGTCCCCCTTCAGCTGGAAGTGTTACAGCTTTATGTAGCCCCACAAAGGTCGCCGCAAATCTCCATATAGGCAGGCTTTGTAGCCTTGGATATGTGCTTAATAATTCCTTTTCAAGTGCTCTCATTTTCCTTGAGTTCTTGAATTGATTTTTTTTTTTTTATGTAACACAGTATGTTTGAGATTTTAGTGAACAAAATACACAGCTAATTCTGCCCACCCCAAATACAGAGCCAGGTACACGGGGGAAGGGGTCTCAGTTTTGCAGTTTCAGTGTGTTATCCAGCCTGTACACAATATAAACCTCAAATAGGTCATTCTTTCTTTAGCTCAATAATGTTTTCCTAAAAAACAGGATCAGGTGCCACACTACTTTTTCCTTCCTTCTCCAGCCAAGTCTTTTAGCTCTTTATGAGCTGCTCCGTCTCTCTGCATTTAAGGGAAGGAGAGAATCTCATTAGAGATGATGGCTCTCCTCTGTTTAAGAAATCAGCAAAGAAATAGAAAACAAAAAAAGTTTCTCTGTATTGAAGATGGGAAAAGGGGTGATTAAGGGGATATTTCAGATTATTTTAATAGAAATTCTTCCTGTGAATCTCAAAAGCAAGTCAGGGACACAGTGAGTAGGTGTGATGGCATTCCTACCTTTACACAGTCAGAACATGTATCAAAAATATAGCTCCTTATTTTTTTTTTAATTTTCCTCCCACTCACAACATTTACACTCCTTTTCAACTCCTGTTGTCAATTATCTTCTACTCAGACATTTAAATATATTGCTATTCTGTCACTTTCCATGTTACCTCTAAGTCTTGTTACATCTTAATCCTCTCATATTACAGTTCTGTCCCTTCATCCTCCATTTTGTTAGGAAGCCCCCCCCGCCCCATCCTTTTGCTTGCCTGTCTCCCACTCTGTATCTTACCTTCCATTCCTAATCCTCCAGCTATATATCAAGACACTTTTGGTTTCATCTTTGTGCATCTCCCCTCACACACACATACATGCTTTCCTCTTTGCTATAGGTTTTCTCAAGGTCAGGACCTTTTTCTATTTGGTTAGGAGATGCCTGGCTGCAGTCATGTCATTCCCCCACCCCATCCCACCCCCCTGCTCCATAACTCTGCTGAGGTTAATAGGTAAGGCTGACAGCAAGAAAAGTAATCATTGAGAGAGGAGCGAGACTGTGGTACAAAACAGGTTGCAATGCTAATGGGAGAAACAGGCAGATAGATCTCCTAGGGTTTTGTGAAATTACTCCCAAACTCCAATTTCATCCATACTAGCAAGATCAGTTTTCACCTCGCAGGTTGCAACAACCTCAGGGCGGGCACATCACCAGTTCCTAGGTCTCTGTCTCAGGGTGGCAAGCAGTGATTTTACTGAGCAGAAAGCTTTGCCACCTTGTGAGAAGAAGGATGGCAAATACAATTACTTAGGTTAGACGGTGTTAGCTCCCAGGGCCTGGAACGAGGTATTAGGAAATAAATGCATTTGTTTTACAAACCTATGATCATCAGTCCCATCCATGCTGGGCTGTGTACCAAGTTAAGAAAGCACAGCTAGATGTGCTTTAAGCTTGTGGCAAAGACCAAACCAAGCTCTTGCTGTGGCTGTAAATCACGTTCTGTGCCAGGTTTCAGCAATATAAGCTGGTTAGGCAGAACTGCGCATGAATAGAAAGTGAAGTGGTTATTTTGATTCAGTAACGTTTATATCAGTGTGAATTAAAATTTTGTATTTTAAGCTGCATGAAGTTATTTATCAGTATAAGTAAAGCTTTCAACAATACCGGAATGAAGTCCCTACTTGAACCTCATCCTAACAGGGTTTAGTTTCTCTGGGTCTTACACTTGGTTACTTTTTTTATAGAATTAGGTATCTTCCCAGCCAATAAAATAGTGTACTCAAGCTTATAAAATCTAAATAAAAATAGTTTTCTTGCTGTCTGTCTACTAATGTCTGCGCTAATCAGTGATGGGAGGAGAGAAGAGGGAGAAAAAGCAAGAGCTATTTTTGTGCTTGGCATCACCTACTCTGTCTTGTGATAACATTACGCTGCAGCCATTCATTCATTGCCCAGTCAAACCTTTCTAGATTAAAAAGGTCAATTAAAAAATGCGGAACAAAGATTTCCTTGCTCTGAAGTGAAGGGATGTAGCAGCTGGAAAATATAAAGTTCTACACACAAAAAATACAGTTTTCAAGAAGATGACAAGTCTGTACAGTGTGCTACAAATTGAATAATTTGTTCTGACATCATTTTGATATAAAATTAAGAAGCTTTTCATGCTCTAACTTGTTTAACTGTTCAGGGGCTAAAGAAGGCCTATGCCACCTTTCTTCATACTAGGGTGAATAACCTAATACTGCAGGGCATGGAAAGAGCAGGAAATGTGTCTTTCAGAATAGTGCTGCTTCTCACATGCCTGTGCGTATGACAGGGCAGGGAGAAGGCTATGCCTTGCTTCCGCCCCTGGAATGTGCTGCAGTAAATGCAGTTTGACAGTGCAAGTTTCTCCTTTATAGCAAGACAGTCCTAAGGATTATAGATGGTGCTATGGATGTTTTGTTTTTTTTTTGTAGGTGTTTGCTCAGTTTTTGACATGGGCTCTTTTCCTGCCTGGGAGAACGTCATGTTTGCACCACAAGGCAGTTCTCTGTGTCAGATACCCAAGGTAGCTCCAAACTGTCTGGTTGTCTGTGCCAATGCTCAGAGGTGGCATTTGCCTTCTTTTTGATTAACCTGACCCCTCAAAGAGATTAATCAATTCAGTTTGATGATTTTACCTGGTTCTGGAGCTGGTTTATTTGCTACTAAGCTGAGCATTTCTACTTTACTTTGTGGGCACAGACTGCTTTGCAAGGAGCTGAAAAGAGTTTCCAATTAAAAATGATGCCAATGTACATAAAATATTTGTAATTGTCTCCAACTTATAGTGTTAATGCTGCAGAGAGCATAACAAGCTGATTTGATTATGCCTAGCATTATTCAGCAAGGGAAATGCATTCACTCAATGTTGCTAGGCTACCAGCCTTATTTACAGATAGTTGGAAGCTTCCAGGGCAGAGAGCTGAAAAGCTTCAAGAGCAGATGTAAGGAGGGGAAATAATAAATGGCACTGATGATGCATTAGAATTCATTTTAGTGTGTGTTGTACTGTGGGATCCCAGTGAGACAACATGCAAGCAGCAAATACCTCAGCACTTAACTAACCCATCACACTGCAAGCGCTAGAGTTCAAGAAAAGAGAGAGAGCAAGAGAGGCAGAAACCACTGGTACTGCACAGTAGTTAGGCAAGTTGACTAGTTTAATATAGATTTCTGACGTCAGCAGTTGAAAAATAAGTCCCCAAGAATGTATATAAGAACAAGAAGATGTACTTAGGGAGGAGGCTATTAACGTAAAAATTCACTGTTAATAGATGTTTAGTTGGGCTAACCTAATGAAATTGAGTCTTCTTATTTACATTTTGTCATCATTATTTCAGCTGGACATGGACTTAGCCTGGGGCACTCCTTGTTTATATGGCTGCCCAAAAAGAAAAATCTTGCCTCCAATAAGTTTCACACAGCTCATTTTGTAGGCTTAGTGCACATCAGCAGTGCTACAATTACAAGGCAAACATACCTGCAGCACTTCATAGCTTGTCCCCAGGGTCCTTCACCAGCTGTGTCTTTGCAGGGCACAGCAAGGTCCAGCTGCTTTCCTAGGGACAGGGACCCAGGAGCTGAGGGCCCTCACTCACAGCACTGTCCCACAGGTCTGGATGTGGCCGGCAGAGCCAAGGGTTGCAACACTGTCCCCCAACAGCTGCAGACAAGATGGACCATGCCCAGGCTCCAGGCAGGTACAGCAGAAGACGGGCTAGAGACAAGGGCTATAACACAGGTCCAAGGTCCAGCCAGGAGACAAGCCACCAGGAGCAGAGGTCTGCAGTCCACGCAGGAGGCAGAGCTGGAGACATGCAGAGCTGGAGACATGCACACCTGCACCACAGCTCAGGGAACAAACAGAGCCCAGGCCTGAGCTTAAATGGTGCCAGAGGGTGTGTGGGTGGGGGTCCCAGGTGAGGCTGCTCAGGGCAACTAGAGCCTCGGTGCCTTCTGGGCCTTGACACTTTTTATCCATTTTATGGGTTTCTCAACAAATAGAATGACAATACATGGGGGGAAATGAGTGCACTCAAGCCTGGGTCTGAGTGACTGTATGTTGGGGGTGTCACCTATGTGCACAACTTCCCCACGCTTCTAGTGTAAGCATGCCCAATGTTTTTTTTTTATTAATGAAACAATTCACCTACACAGAAAACAGTCTAATTCATGGAATACGGCCCCACCAAATGCATAGCAGAAAACAGATTTTTTGCCAAGGTAGCTCTGATGGCTCAAGTCCTGTCCTGTGAGGAAACAGGTACTTGCATCTCCAGAAGAAATCACTTCCACAAATGTGACAGCTTCAGCTTCAGATCTAACAGGTTTAGAAACACGTTTCTCTCGAGGTTGTTATTGAAAGGTATGTAAGCGTACAAGTGTTCGCACACAAGTGGTCTTAATGAAAGAATCCTACAGATACACAAGAATGGCTTGTTCCAGCTGAAGGAATAGCGGAGGAAATTTGCAATGGCTGGAGTGCTACCCACAGCTGTACTGTAAGCCTGATGACTAAAAATTGCTGAGCACCGTGAGTCATATCAGGCTGTACCTCCCCTGCCCAGACTGGCTGGGCCCGTTCATGTCGGTGTGATACAGTGCTGGGGAGGCGAGAGGATCTCAGCTGAGGAAAAGAGCGCATTAAAAAACAAAGAGAGAAACAAGTAAAATGTGTTTACAGCCTGCTCTGTTGGTTTGCAGCTGGCATGCACTAACATCCATCACTTAAATGTTTAAGGCTCTATTACTCAAGCAGACGAGTGGCAGTAGCTGCAGGCGCAGAAGAAAATTTTACTCCATTAACCCTGAAATACCACCTGGAGTAACTTCTCATCTTCTCCGGAGTTCCTTTGTTTTATCCTAGTGTATCAGAGGACAGAGCCTGAGTCATCTAATTCAGACACAGTGGGTGAGAGAGAAAGAGGCAAAACGTGTTGGTGATGTCAAATGCAGGGAACCCATTAGTACCTTCCTGCTCACCGGGAAGGAGCTGTGGGGCTGTGCTTCTTTGACACACTCCCACAAGCGCGTCTGTGGACAGCACACCCAGCAGCACCTGAGTCATGGCTGGTCATCACCAGAGAGTCGCATGGCCTCTTGGAACCCATGGTGCTCACATAACTGCTGGCACCCAGCCTCTCTGCCAGGGGAGGGGGCCAGCAGAGTGTCTGCTGGGGCATCTTGCCAAGCTGCCCTCCAGCAGCAGCTGGCACACTGTTTGTCTCTGGTCACCCTCCTCAAGGATGCACACGGGCATTGGCACCTGACCCAGCTGGGAGCTGGAGTGAAGGGCTGCTCTCCCACCACAGGGTGGACTTAAACCACTGTCAGCAGTGGAGCTTAGGTGGCTCCGGTGAAGGTCAGTTGGCTCTGCACAATGAGTCTTATTCTGTGGGACCTCATCCTTTCTGTGCACAGAGGTGGAATGCAGGTGCCTACTCAGGGTCACAGATATTGTGAGGTGCTGCAAAAGTGTGCTGAAGAGCACTGAAAGATACCGGGTCCTTCCACACTGACACCAATTAAAGATTCTTCTGTTTTAAAAATACCACTAATCACTTGAGGCACATTTAATGTCTGATCCAAAAAAATTTGGATTAGTGACTTTTGGAGGTGATTTATAATACAGACCTCAATTTCTCTGGTTGTTTTTACCATGGTGACTAATAGCACCCCCTGGCAATGAACACGGATGTTTCTATTGGATATGCATTCTCCTTATGCAATTCTAATGCTTGATACCAGGGACCTGTGGGGGAAAGAATGGTCTTTTCTGGATACCTATATGGAATCTTGGCAGTATTGTATGTATCATAGCATTAAAATTTGGTCTGTGATGAAAAATATGGGAAAGAAATTAATGTATTAACCTTTAAGTTTTCCATATGTATGGGCTGAATGTCCCCAAAGAATCTCAATTTCCATGATGACACCTTGAGTTTTTTACTCTTTTTTATCTCTCTAAAAAAACAATTTGCCACTTTTTCCCTTACCAACTAGGATAGAAATATTTAGCAAAAGTGGAGAATTTCTAAGTTTATTTAGAAGAATTGAGTTGTAAATTTATCTACTGATTCCAGCCAAATATGTGTGATTAGAAATTTATTACTTCCTAAGCTATTTATTTCCAAAAATCTAGAATGTTTACATCAGAAATTCTTTTATTTAAATTTAGTTTCTTTAAAAAAAAAAAAAGTAACTGCTTTCTTTAAGATAAATCTAATTTTCTTAAGTAACAAAATAGAAAAAAAACTAAAAACTTCTGTCTTGTTACTGAAAGTTAAATTTTTATTGGATGCAGCTTTAAGGGGGGATCTGTTTTCTTGATTAAGAAGAGTCAGTTAATCAGTTTAATCAGGTTTTGATCAAACGCAAACCAATTCATAGCTCTTAATATTCATGGAGGGAAACATGTAGCCTGGCCTTGATCCATTGCTTGAACAAAGAAGAAAAATACCTTGAATTGTCAGTGGATGTGATCTGGGAACTACCTGAAGCCTGGAAGACTGGAAGGTGGTGTACTCCTTGTAGCCTTTCCCCCTAGACTCTCAGGCTCGTGTACTGCACAACCCACATTCTCATTGCATCCACTGGTCATATGAAACTGATTCCTGCAGCACACCACAAATCGACAGATCATTGCGAAAAGATAATGAGACTTTACAGCACTATACCAAACATGAATATTTCCTAGGTGTCCTTTCAGTAATTAGGGCCCAGTGTTTTGAAGGAGACAACTTTGGCTATTCCTATAGCCTTCTTGAAGAAAACCTGGCATGAGGTGATAAATCCTATTTGTAGTAGGTTTTCAATGCGGTTTGAAACAATTTCAGACCGTCATCTTTCAGGTAGTTCCCATGTGCTCTTACAGTTCCTGAAGTTTCTGTTTTTGCCAACGTTTTCCCAGAAATTTCTTGGTTTTGTTTTCCTAGGCCTAGCACAGACAAACTCTTGGAGTGAGAGAAGAAATTGAGGACCTGCAGAAATTCTAGAATTCAGGTAAGCTTCCTCAGATATTTTAGTGAAGGCTTGTATTCTTCTTTGGTAGTGTTTTGTTTTGTTTTTTGTTTTCTTTCTGCCTCCTTCTGGAATAATCTTCCAGGAAAGAGATTCTTTTACTTTTAAGATTTTTTTTCTTTGTGCTATTTTTGAAAAGTAATAAGATGCAAGTAGGCTACCCTTATCTAAAATGGCTTTATAAGTAGGACAAAGTCTGAATCTCTTAGCACAAACTTGCACAAAAGTACAGATCCTGTTGTTTGTTTTGGGTTTTTTTGCAAAGTTTTACTGGTATTTGTATTATATAACACATAATACATGGCTAAATTTAAACATAACTTCAAATAAAAAAGGTAGCATTCTTTTATACCTCACCTGATTTTAAAATAAACAATTGTGAAGTTTGATTCTTTTTTTTCTAGTGTTTGTTCTCAACCCTTTGACTTTGTAATACGCCTGGAAATATCACTGGAACATTCTTTCTTGTTATGACAACAGCAGTGTCTTATTAAAAGCAGACTGTCTTAAGGCGCCATTTCTACATTGCTTCTGTTCTGAAACAGCAGATACACAGATTAGATGCACAGCTGTATAGGTACATGTGAGTGGGGAGAGCAAGTAGTTAATTAAAATTTTAGCTCCAGAGAATGTTTTGGGCTGTGTTTTCTGGATGCAGGCAACCTCATCAAGTTAGGTGCCTTCCCTGTCTTCCCTAGACGGCTTTTCTGTAGTCTGATGTCTCGTTGGAGATATCAATCTCTTCTGTACAAGAGAAACCCTCTTATTTTCCTTATGCTTTTGTTGTAGCTCTAGGCTACAACAGAGTAGAGCTCTAGCTTGTCCCATTTTTTCCCACAACCTTGTGCTGGTGATTCACAACATCTTTGCTGTCAAAAAGCCACAGTTTAGTGCGAAAGCATGTGATGCAACCGGGTCAAAAGGAGGAGAGGTGATTTAAACAGAGCACTATGACAGATCTCCATCTGTGCGGTTCAGCTGTCACATGTGGCCTCCCGCATGGGAACTAAAAGTGTGCTAATAGGCTGTGACTTTTCCAAGGTGTATAAACAGCAAATGCTTCTCTGATGTATGACTCGCAAAATATTGTAATAGCCTTAAAGGTGTCACAACATGACAAACAAAGAGAAGTTCTATGTAAATTATGAGGGGAAAGTATTGAAGGGAAACGGAGAGAGCCTTAAAGGAAAAAAGGAGGTGCCAAATTTGTCAGCCATCGAAGCTGCAGATGACTGGGAAACATAGCAAATCAAATCTGATAGTTATAGCTTGTTAAGTATCAACTAGAATTTAATTTGATGGTCTTATTTTTCTGTTTTGCAATCTTGTCATCGGGAACCCTGTACTGTACTAGAGGAAGGCACATTCAAGCCTGTCAGGTTTCAGTTCGAGCCAAATGAAAATGGATCTAATAGAGGTACATACCACCTCAAAATTTCAAAGCCAAGTAAAAGTTTTGTGCTTGGATATCTCTGTGCCCTGAGACATATTTAGGGAACCATGAAACTGCTGTACACATCCTGCCAAACCCAAAGGACTAGAAGAAATTTTGTACCATTGGATGTTAGGTCATTGTAAACTTTCCCTGGTGGGCATGAAACAACTTTTTTTTCTGTAGGAAAGCAGTAAATGAAAATTGCCCAATGGGAAGTGTTTTAAAAAGCAAGTTAAATGTTCCTCTAACTAACCAAATTCTATGGCATCTGGTTCAGACAGAGCAACGTCCACAGCATACTGTCAATGGAAGTAAGGAACTCTCTCATAGCTTCTGCTAGGCATCAAAACTGATGCTCTAATCTATGAAGGGAGCTGAAATGTCATGTTTGGCCATGCTCCTCCACGAGGTCTTCATGAGGACTGCCAAAGCAAATGGGGGTCACTAGAATGTGATATACACTGTTTTGCTTTTGAGGTACAATGCTGAATTAAAGCACTTGTTAATGCTTAGAAGAGAAAAGTTCTCATTGTTTCAGAAGCTGCCTAAACATAGCTTTATTTGTTTAATTTTCAAGAGACAGGTTGTATTGTTTGATATTTGCTCAGCCACAAGAACGCTGCTATAAATTGCTTGAGAAATAGCATACGCAGTTCACTCTTAGAATAAGGAAACTGCAGCTGATTTGGCAAGATTGGTGTCTGAATCTGAGATGTAAAGTTGCTCCTAATGAAGCACACAATCTATCTTGTGCATGCATCACCAACAGTACAGCTGCAGGCAGAATGGGCTTCAAAAGGCAATAGGAAATGGCTCATGTTTTTCTAGTAGCATTTTTGACAGCTATTAAGGCAGCCAAACTGCATTTTTAGAAGAGATCACGTTTTATTTAGGTTTTATTTAGCTGTTTTCTTATGCATGTAAACAAGTATTGTATTGCCAGAATTGCTTAAACATTCCTCTGATGATAGAATGACTTATGAAAATCTATGAGCCAGGCGAGTTCTTGCAAAGACTTGCAACGACTCAGCATTTATATATCTCATGCTTACTAACAAGGAGAGACTGATATATTTTTCAGCACTGTTGAAACTTGTACAAAAATATGTTTTTATACCCTGCTACTGAAATGCCCTGTAATGGCCACATTAAAGTCGTTGCAATGGTGTGAGCCATGCTGTATAACTGTGGACAAGGAAATTACTTATCTGAGGCAATGGACTTTTGCCTCAGCCTATTCCAGAAAAAAAGAGGAAAAAATCTGTAAACTCATGAAACTTGCTTTGATACAGAAAGTGATATCTCCAAATGAACAACTAAATATTCATTCTACAAAAGCTCTGCACATGGGTATAGGGAATGAAAGCAAATTATCCTAATCAGAAGTTGGATAGACTACAAATTGTATAGTATAACAAAAAATGCAGATCCAAAATTTTTGGGCAACTTGGCAACACTTATGTGCACTCCTTATGTTCCATAAATTATTGAACGATGCAGCGGTAACTTATGGGGCTGAATTTGTTATGCATGGTTAAAATGTCTTCCCTCTCTAGTGCAAGAGAATGAAGTAACGTTCTAATAATTGCATAAACTTTAAAATGGAGTAGTCATTTAAAAACAATTAGTATTAATAGGGTGCTTCTCCATGAATATCAGCTCCTTTTTTTTTAATCAGAAAACTCTATTATAAGGTAGTGAAAGTCGTAAATAGCTATAAATTCTTTCTCACAGAAAAAAAAGAGAGCTGAAAGACTGCTGCAGTATTTCCAACTGTATATATAAGTATATTCAGAGAAAAAGAGAGAAAAGTAAATGGAAAGCGGAGCAAAATTCTTTGTATGCCAATGAAAACAGTAAAGAATAAAATTAGAATATGCAATAAACCAGCACAAAAATGACACTAAGGCCTGTGGTTTCTTTCTGCAGAATACAGTGACAGCTACAAGGAGCCCTTCTTGTTGATCCTGATCTTTGCCTCTCTCTCTCTCTCTCCCCCTATCCTTTCTCTTTGAACTCTGGACACCAGGAACCTTCTCCCACATTGACTGTCACATAATGGCAACCAAGGGAGAGCTGCCCTCTAGCCTGGATACAGCCCTGATGGAACAGAGCTACCGTTTGGTGTACAGCAACTCTCAGACTTGTCCAATCCACAGCACAGAAGGAACTTGTCACTAGCTGCCAGAAAAACATCAGGTTTTGTTTCTCTGACCTGGTTGCAATTGTGAAATTGGACCAACATGAAGAAAGGTGTCACAAATGCATGGAAATGAGGAGTTTATTTCTTCAATTGAGCAAAGTGTGCAAAAATAGATTTGACAGTAGAGTATGTCAAGAGGTGTAGTGAAAAATGACAGTTTAAATAAAATTATTGAAACTGGTTTCAGTAAAGTACAATGATCTATAAACTAAAAACTAAAATGTAAAATAAGATTTTTTTTCTCACCTTAAAAGTTCTGAGGCTATGGAGTGAACAGTATATGCAGTCTGACATCGCTGTGTGCATCATCATAATTCTTGGAGCTGTGTTCCCCCATGTGGCACCCTTCATTCTTTAGTCAATAAAACCAGTTACCCCAAATCTAACTTCTATTAAAAATTCACTGTACAGATTTTATAGCCTGCCACTTAGTGAGAAGAGCTTTAAAATAATTTCTCTTTCTATTTAAAATTAATTGATATTCACTTCATGCAAAAAGATCAACATGGTAAGTATCCAAGCTCCTGATAAAAAATTGTTTAAAAGCTATCTTACTGCAGGCTGAACTGGGAAAATACAAAAGATTTATTTTATTTTTCAATATATGTTTATTCTTTGCATCTCAGTTGATGGCCCTGTAGCAAGAACTTTGACTCATGTAATGGGTACAAAGGATCCCAAGCTATCTTAATGAAACTGTCTCAGGATTAATTGTGAATCCAGAATGTGCTTGTGACCAAATACAGAGGCATGAGTTAGAGATGTGCTGGCAGAAAACTTATTCAAGTTCTTGCACAGTCACAGGAGTCATATAGCAGCCTCTGCACCCACCTGAGCTGGCAACCAAAGGCTGCGCCCCCAGATTGCTTTTCCAATCTCTTTGCCCCTTGGATGATTAGGCATTTCTTTCTCCACAGCAACTTTCAAACTAAAGAATCCTTCTGAAATGTGTAAAATTATATAATTTATTATAGCTAAAAAGAAGCATTTCAATGAGAGATTCTGGAGGGCTATTGCAAGCTGAGCACTTTCATACAAAGTAGAAAATTATACAAGTAGAGTCTCTTGCCTTCAGGCTATCACATATTACTATCATCTCCATATCAGAAATGCAAGTGACCAGTCACACCTTAAAACTGTGTTCAGTCTCTCTGTAAACTCCACTAGAGGGTTTTGCATACAACATTTTAAATAATGGAAGCAAAAGATTTGGATAACATTGAAAAGTTGCTGTTTCCACATTCTACTTTGTACCATGGAACGATGCTACTAACTGGAATCAAGAAGGTCTTTACATCAGCATAATGAATGTTGCAAAATCTAGAGTTTTCTCAAAAGCTTCACCTCTCGAAACTGTAATTGCACAAGAACATCACTTTTCTAGGTCAGTATTGCAGAGAGAAAAGAGAAAACAGTGGGTGAACATATCCCTGGAGGCAATTTCCCATTACTTTCAAACCAGCAGAGCATCCTTGCCCTTATAGTTTTTGAAAAATTCACTTTCTTAACCTTTGTTAATCACTAAACTATTTGGAGTCGCCACCAATAGAGGAACATTTTTGTGCTAGACCAAAGTGTGAATGGCTTTAAATTGTTAGATCAACTTTCCCTGAGTCTCAATATATTCTGCTGAAGCCAACCACAGCTGGGACAGAATAAATCATCAATGAAATAGTTACTCGAAATAATCCAAATAGTTTCTGATGTAAGCCAAACTGCAACAGAAATTCAGCCAGTTTTTGAAAATTCTAGTGAGTCTACCAGGCCCTTCCAAAAGAAAATTTCTTCTAGTTGGAAAAAATTCTTCACACAAACCTACAGGTTAGCGTGAGATGAACACATGGAACCAACCGATATTCCTGACCTATTTAAAACCGTTATAAATTGTGAACTTCTGCAAGCTTCTCCTTGTGAGCAGTTGCAGACATAGTTTCCAGAATAGTATTACATTTGAGATGCTTGGCTTGTGGTTTTAGTTCTTGAAACGGAGACACCACGGAGCACCTGCATTTCAAGCAGAGTGATGCAATCCTCCTTTTTTCATTACCTGTATGGTAAACAGATGTGGTCAAATAATGCCTTAATTCAATTTACATGTGTTGATCAGGTATGGCTTTGACCAAGCACCAGTCTGAATTGCACACAGTCACCACCACAGGCCTGGTGTCTGAATTGAGAGCTAACTAGTGGGAAATACAAAAAGACAAGCCTGTTGATCACGTGCGGTTTTTGTAGCTTGGGTGTCAGAAATGGTACAGCAAAGGAGGCATCTCTGTTCACTTGATGTCTATATCCCCAAGCCCTCCCTAAACAGTAGCTGTGCTTTGCCAGAGTTATGGGACGCTGAAGATGTTTTGTCCCATAGCTTCTACTGTGATGGGCGTAGCATTTCTCCGCTCTCAGCTAAGTTCCTTAGCAATGAAATTACTTGTGTCAGTCTCCGTCTTAAGTGCCTTCCTTGGGATGCAAATGAGTTTTGCAGTCCTCTGTATGTAGTGGATGAAATTCCAGAGGATGAAGGTGGGCAATGGAGAACAGGCAACGTGTCAGGAAATCATCTGTATTCTGTTCAGAGCACTTTTGTCCTGTTGCTGGTTTTCTTCAGAATTAATAATATTGGCTTCCAAGCTAAATGGCTGCTCTTTCTGTATGTTTGTTTACAAAAACCCCACTCCACAACATTATGTAAAAAATGAGGAAGGAATCTGTCTGTGTCTCCTACTTCCATTATTTAGTGTTGAACTGAGTCGAGTCAGGAACAAAACCGTAGATGTGAACAGGTTTTAGAGCACAAAACTTGAAATTAATGCTATACTTATATTCATATCCACAATTCATTCAATTTGCATGACAAAGAGCTAGACTAAGGACGATTTATTTAAAAGTACCAATGCCCTAAACTCTGCAGGACCATGTACTCAAGTGAAGACAGGATCAAAGATCGTTTCACACTTGGGCAGGCTAAGAACTAGCAGTCCTGTAGGGAAAATAAGTGATTTTAATTTATAATAAAGTATCTTTGAATCAAAAATATTATTCACAATAATGATCTAATGGGAAATCAGAGCAGTTGTAGGAAAGTTATAAGTGGAAAATGCTAGGTTTTATCACTCATTTTGGCACAAACAGGAGCCTGCTGAAGCAGCATAGCCCAGGACTGTCAGAAAGCGTTCTCCCTTGAGTAGTCTGAAGAGTTATTATAACCTCTTTCCTCTAGTACTGTTAAAGCTGCCACACTTCTGTTCTTTTTTTCCCCTGAAATTACTCTTTTTTTTCTGCTTATCATCAGATCTCATGTGAGTACATTTGAACTAAAAGTTACTTGAGATTTTTAATGTGTGAACAGTTCTTCTATGTTGGGAATTTCGGGCTGCCTGCATAGGTGCTTCTTGGCATGGCAAAATGAACAGAAAAGTGCCCCAAAATTATGCTGACCTCAGCAGTAAAATATGGTAGCCTTGTATTTTCAAAGCTATATTGTTTTTAATTCTGTAGACTAATACAGTTTTGAGTGCAGTCCTGCTCTTCTGCAAGTGAGCAACAAGAAGGAAGATCCTGTTAGAGTAGATAACATTGCTTTTATAGTACGAAGACAATTTTACATATATATGTGCTATAGTACCAATAAACTATGGGTATTTGTCTCTCCTCTTTTTAAAAACAGTGTGCTGAACAGTCAAAACATGTTGTGTTTTAAGAAGAATATTATTTTTCTCACAATGATGGACTGAGGTGACTAATGTAATTTAGCAGTCATTTATAGTATTGTTTCAAGGGAAAGAACCTTCACTCTCATTTTTATTCCATTTCTGAAGATCTTAATTTCTTTGATTTTTTTTTTTCCATTTGACATTTTACATTGAATAATGCATTTTACTTCTGAATTTTCCATTCTGGTATAAATACTGTCGATTAATGCTGAAACATTGCCAGAGAAGCTTGCAGTAGGAGGGCTGTGCAATGTTTAAATGCTCTGCATAAATCTTCCTGACGTGGGACCCATTCCTCCATAGCACATCTTCCACTGAAGCTGCTGAACAAGGGAAGTGCTGGCCATCTGGGATGCTAATGTCAGAAGTGTATTGCTATGTATTCTAAGAAACAGAATTATCCTTTTAACAAATTGGGCCTGATATAACTTGGATTTTTTTCATAAGGAACTGCACAACAGATATCAGTGTGATATTTTTGGAGTGTACAGAACTCATGGTCTTAATTCACCAGGACTCTTAAAAGGGTGATAATTGCAAAATGTCTTCTATTACTTCCTTCCTTTCCTCTTATTAGCTTGCTTTGATTTAAAGACAGTCCCAGTGATCTGTTGGCTGAAAACTGTGTAAAATAAGATAAATGGATATTCTGAATCAAATGGGTTTGTTTTCCTCAAGATCATTAATGTATCTGCTGGCATATTTAAGGATTAGCTAACCCCATTAAAAGAACTGACATACTTTGATAACATTTTGGTTGAAAATGCATTTACTTAGTGCAAAGATCAGGGGACAGAGGAAGCCATAGAAGGTATTAAATTAATAAATCCATCTGTTTTGTAATTCCTGTGTGACTTATTTTACAAGCTAATCTTAGAAATTTTGTACTTTAATTTCAACAAAGTCAGTCTAAATCAGGAACACTAGCTGATGGATCTGTACAAGTTCCTGTAAGGGTAGCATGACTCTGAAATTAAAATATTTCCATGGCTGTTTCTGTTCTTTTCAGCTCATTTCACAAATCCAGGAGCTGTTTCCAGAAAAAATAATTAACACGGTGTAAGTAAGAACCTAATGTGACTGCATAAATATTGTACTTCAAACCTCCAGATTTTCCATTCTTGCCATCAGATGTCTGCAGAGTCTTAACCAATTATCATGAGTGGGAAGTGAGAAAACAACAGTTAAAATACCAATGGCCAACATTGTTTTTCAGCACTACAGTCCTAGCCTGTGGTTTCATTTGTGAAGAGAGCATAGCTGATAATAATCTTGGGAACTTTGGTGAAAAATCTGAGGTACACAAGGTCCTCCACTGCTGTTCCCTGTGAAAAACTCTACAGCTATTTTACCCATTCCTCACACTCTCTACTTCTGTCATTCTTTACCATCTTTTAGGGATAGGCTTAACCTGTCAAAGATTTGCATAAAGGCACAGTGAGGCATGAAGAAATAACATGGTAGGAATCACACAGGTGAGGTCTCAGATGCCTTTGAGGAGGTTTTCTGTCCTCTGCATGGACAGTAGAAACCACTGTAACAGCTACAATAGCCCAGATGTTGAAGAGTATCTGGCATTTGTTCAAGTACAGTAGTTTGTGCCCAAGCTTCGCTGGATTCTCAAAGGGTGTCTTTTCCCCACCAGCTACTCCCAGGGCTGGGTCTCATGTACAGATAACCTGCAAAGAGGAAGATGAGTGTTAGAATTTTGGGGAAAGTCTATTCCTTCTTGTTAAAAATGTATTTTAACCACAATCTCGGGATTCAGGCAACCAGAGGAATGTGCTTCCAGCTTTTGTTGTATTAGCAGCGTGAATATGAACCCAGTTGTCCATAATCAGATATACTGCCCAAAAGATAGGCTGCTGAGTGTTAAAGGGAGTGTAGTCCTTCTTACAGTGGGATGCCAGAAGGCTGGACATTAAAATGCTGATATGTCTCTGTCATCTTAGCCCTGTGCTCTACAAACCTAATCTGTTCGGGTCCTCAGATAAAGGCGCTAAGGTATCTAAACTATGAAAATGCATTAGAAGTGGTCCTGGGAGTGAAGACATAATGGTTCTTGGATCTATCACATACTGTAAGTGGTAGAAAGAAGGATCAGTTAGTGGTTTTGTCTAAAGACCACATCTCTTTGTGGGTTCTTCAGATTTAAAACATTGGCAAAAATTAAAAGGCCCATTTTTTTAAATGAAAAAGTTGAAAAAGTGTTCAATGTAAACAACTTCCGAAATTTACATCCTCCTCTTTTTTTTTTTTTCTATCCCTTTTGCCTGCTTAAATAACTCTTTGCTAAATTCATGTATTGTCTTGATCAATTTGAAATGAAGTACTCAGTACATAAATTGTCTGAAAAATGTCACTCAGTTCTGGTAACACTGACTTCCTGCAGAACGGTATTCTCTTTCCTAGAGTTCTGCCTTCCCACCATGCCACCTACTGCTAATGAAACTGTGGTGACCTCAGTGTAAGTGCGTGGAGGGGAACTCTGATGCTAGACTAAGCCTTAGTCTTATAAACTACTCTGGTGAAAGACTCTTTTTGTTCCCTAGGCACTACTGAGTAACCAAAGAGCAACAACAAAATACCCAAAGTCAAAATACTACACTGTATGTAAGTAGACAGTATGTTCTTGAACTATGTTAGTATGTATGTCAATAGGAACAATTACTGTGGTATGTAACATTAGATAAACTACACCTAAGATAAATTAGTGGTAGTCCATTGTTGCAAAATTACTGAAGAAACAGCAGCAAATTAACAAAAATAGCTTTACAGCAGCACATATTTAGTGCCAGTGAGTCTGGCTTAGATCCAAAATCAAGAGAGTGCTCAGTGGAAGTTTGCATTTAAATCACATTTTAGGGCACTGTCTTACAAAAGTTCCTCGCTAGAAGGTGTTTGCACTTTTTTAAAGTACTACTAAATTGGAGCAACATTTACCAGACCTTAATTTCCGTCCATTCCAAATTACCCTTTCCATGCTAGACATTTTGTAGGAGTAACATTCTGACACAGTTTCTACCATTTGCTTAAATGTGTAAGCAAAATTATCAAAGGGAAAAAGAATGTACTATTATGAATGTGAGCTGAAGAGGCATGAAGTATCTCTGATGTGCACTGAGCACCCCAAAACAACCTTGAATAGGAAAGCTGCTGAAGCTGAAGTAGTTTCAAGTGGCTGCAGTATCAAGCCTTCTTAAGCATGATTTAAACTATTCTGATGGGAAAATTTTAACTGTGCTGTTCAGGCAGTTTGCCCCATGACATCTGTTAATGTTGGCAGAAGATATGCTTACTCATGCCTAACACTGAACATATCCCATCGCTCCATGCCACCACTAGGAATTGGTATCCATTGGTATGTCATCAAACAGTGGCTTCTGACACATCCTGTTGGTGGAAAAAGTTTTACAGTTATCACGTTAAGAGAGTCACTGTAATGTTTTGGCTGTAAGGATAAGGTAGCAAAATGCTGTTCAAATGATACAGAACAGCTAAGTGCTTAGACTTGTCTTTATAACGACAACAGGACAGACTTTAGCCATTAATACCAGAAAGTGGAGCACCAGGTCATTTCAATGTAAGACATAAAAAAAGTGACTTCATTGCAAATGCAATAGGAGTCATTAAAGATGTCTAATGCCTTCTGAAAAGTATGATTATCATGCCCCAAGTAGGAACTGCACAAACTGCTCTGGAATCAGACCTGGTTTTAGGACTGATGCAAGTAGTTGGTGGAAGTGGCAATTGCAGGACAGTCTACTGAATCAATCTCTTCTTCAAGTGAGGGCTGGAAACATCAGTTCTTAACACAGGTTGGCAAACACTTTGTTTTGTCTTGTAAGGGAAAAAGTAATTTTGAAGCTCTTAAAAGGTTTTATTGAGGAAATTTCCAAATTGAAATGAATCTGGGAACTCAGTGCTGTGATGATAGATGCCTGCCTGCTTTGGGAGAGAGAAGAGAGGAGGGGGGAAGAAAGTGCTCCTTGACCCTTTAAAGAGGAAGGAATTATTGTCACCTTGATCTCAGTTTGCAGCCTTTAAAAATTAGTTGTAAAAATGTGTGAAAATCTGTATTAATAAAAGTCATAAGACAAAACCAGTTAATCTGACCAGAACATAATAATCTGATGAGAACATAAAATAATGTCTCTTTGAAAAGTTGTATTTGCCAGACAAATAGTTCTTCAAAGATGTTACTTATATATTCTTGTAGCATATACTCCGTACCTCTAAAAAGGATGTCTATATCTGATCCAACCCTTTAGATCATTATTTTCCTGGGTTAATTCAGATGAACCATACTTAACTCTGTATTTAGGTTATTTAATGTAATTCAAGGTTGGGTGACTATGTGTGTGACACATAATCGGCACCTAAGAAATAGGCTTTTACTGGAGAGATTCTCGGGGTACAGATCAGTGGCATGCATTTCACTGCCTTTAAAGCCTATTTAGGATCAAATAAAATTCATCCTTGCATAAAGGTCCTGCACAGATACTTTTGTGACAGCTATGTCCCTTTAGACCCCAGAGCAGTAACAAAAGGGTACACAAACTAGCTGTGTGTTTAACATCCTTCATCTTCTGTTCACCTGCTGTTCCAGGCTGAGTGCTTGGCTTTAATCAGTTGCTGGGAAAAGGAACTCTAGGTTGCGCATTCTTCTGCAAAAGAAAAAAAATGTCTAATGGTATATAGTGGATGGGTTATAAGAAACAGTATAGCAGACTTTCAAGCAGCTAAAACAATTGGGCCTCCTAGTTAAGTTTTCCTCACAATTTTTCAGAATCTGTACTTTGAGGTAAAACAACTTTGAGAGACTGTGGATGGTTGTCACTGTAAGAGGGAAAAAACATGACAAAAAGTTACATGCGTTTTAAGAGAATGGTTGAGATTTAGCTTTATTGTGCACACAGCCCAGTTGTAGAAGCCTTCTAGCTCTTTATCAGTTTTCATAGAAGGTTGTTCTTTGGAAAACAAAGTTTTTTAAAATGACAAGTCAGTATAAAGGGCCTGAGCCCTGAAGATTTCAAAGCTCCACTTTCCTTGTACACTTGTAACTCTGACGTGTGAATTCCATAGTATCAAGTGTCCCTACTGTATTAGCAATGTGTCATACATTGCTAACAATGTAGACATGAGTATCTACTTTGTATATTTGGAAAATGACTGTGAAATGCCTCCAGAAAGCATTCAGAAACACTTGCTTCCTCTGAAATGAAGCTACAGGTACTGACATTTTACTGACTGACATTCTTCATTTTTGCTAAAAGGCACAATTTCCTTTGGGTCTGTTATTTTTTTTGTTTTTTTTTTGTGTTTTTTTTTGGTGGTGGTTTGGTTTGTTTTTTAGGCTTTAAAATATCTGTCTCTGTAAATAAGTCTGTCACTAAAATAACCAAAGATTTTATGTTACAAGTTTCAGAAATTAAATTCTTAGTGGGTATAGTCCATTAGAAAATGTTTCCACTCAGATAGATGAAGAAGATTTAGGATTTTTCCTTCTTGTTTTAATTCAGATTCTTACAGTGGACCACGATGAATATTTCTATAATGTGCAGATAAATACTGTGTCTTCCACAAACAAATTTGCCAAAGTATTTTAAAAACCCACTGAACTCATTTTTCCAGTGTGGTGGAAAAGAGATGAGAGTGTGAAAAAGCAGATGTTAGCCTTCTCTTCTCTGTCTCCACCTAAAGTTTCTGGGGCTAACCTGGTCACTTTGTCCTTTTCCACTTCATATTCCAGATTTCATACATCCAGTCTATTCTGGATATTACCAGCCCTGCTTGTCTTTGGGAAAGTCACTGGTGGCAAAACATTAAAACAGCTTGCTGATGAGTTCCTGCTGATGAGCCAGCTTTTAATATACTTTGTAATGTGGCAAAATTCCTCCTAAGTAAGAGGTGGGGAATGCTGCAATGGTGGCTAAGAATGAAGAGGATGACCTGAGTATCTGTAGGATGCTTAGTTTAATATGAAGGTCAAACAAAATAATTAGAAATGCTGCTGTGGGATGTGAGGATTATTAGCTGAAGAACGTAAGTACAATTAATGCCAGTCAATGTGCTTGTTCCTTTTAATTGAAAACCACTCATGTCAAATAAACCAGTCTATCAAATAATCATGAGCCCACTAGGAGACTGAATAACCCCTTTAGTCTAACAAAAGGTCTTGTGCTGTGTATTGTAACTACAAATAGGTGAATCTTAGCTTCATGGGGTCATTAAAAAGTATTGCACCGCAGCTTCACAGTGATCTATTACCCCGTGTGGTGATTAGCTTGCAGGTAGCTTGTGTGTTAACGTTGTAGCTAATAAATGTCAATGTCACTTTCTGAATACCTTATTTTCAAATATAAAGTTCTTTCCTTGTCATCTCTTGCCAGCTAGCTTATGAGTACACAGAGATCTACTGCGCTTGTGTGATCTCTTGCCTTTGCACCCTCTGCAATTTCTCTCCTTCCGCTATCAATATAATCACCCCTAACCCTTGCTGCAAAACACTGATTTCCTTCCCATCTATGAGGCTGCACAGAACTTTTTTCCTTCCTGTAACACTGAAATGGAGATCTTTTAATTTCAAGTAAAGAGTCGAGAGAACCCTGCAAGATTATTGCAAGTCAAGATGCATCTACATTAGTGTGCAGGAGGGAGAGAGAAGAGAAGGGAATCTCCTGATCATCCCTGTATATTGATTTTTGGTTCACACTGTGGAATGATTTTGGAGTGTGTAAGATAAATTCCTTCCTGATGAAAAGAAACTGAAAGGATGCACTCTGACCACTGACATGCACTCAGCCAGAGTTATAGGTACAGTGTGGATGTCAGATTGTCAGCACCAGCTACTTTACACTGCAGACCTACTGCACTGTAAGCTTGGTGGCAGCTAAAGGCCCATGTCAGACAAGGAGATGTATGAACAATTCGTAGGACTATTTACACATTTGTCTAAGCAGGTGGTCTTTGGATGCACCGCATGGTCTCCAGGAGGAAAAAACGGATGCGTAAGTCCCCCAAAATAATGCTGAGTGCGTATCCCTGACGAGGTTAAGTGACTTTAGTTGTCAGTCTGAGAGTCTCTATTTCTTAGAAGGCAAACTCTGCATGAGGGAATATAAGCATTCAAAAAATAGTTGCTGCAAATTGTTTCTTGATTTGAGCCAGGGTCTCACCTTGAATCTCTTAGAAATGAACAGTCCGTTGGGGTTTTCTGGAGTCATACATATTTTTCTTTCCAGACGAATTTTGATAATCTAATTTGAGGGGTACTGGTAGAGTTTTTGCAAAATATTTAGTAATTTTGCTTCTTGTTCTATGCATTTTTGTGCTTATGCCAAGAAAAGTAGTATTTTGAATTGGAGATTTTGAACTGAGTAAGTTGGCACAGAGCCTCCTGTGATGGAGTGACTTGGCTCATTTTATTAAAACAGTATTTGCATCAGCTGTAAGCCTGGCCATTCATCTTTGCTATGAAATCTATAAGGACCTTCAGACTTCTGGGGTGTCCATCTCTGCCTTGTCATGATGCCAGAGAGTTTTCCTTGCTACCGAGAGCCCAGCTCTTCCTGAATGTCATGGTTTAAGCTGACTATCCTGACTATCAGCTCTCAAATGAGCTTGTGCAGTTTGAGTGGAGATTTACCCTGTGACTCGTTGGAAATTCTGGAAAAAATTATTGCTGTTCCAATAATCTCTGTTAGGAATCTCCATGCTTATATAAATAGCTTTGTTGAATTAGACCACCAAGAGTTCATGTCTAAGCTAGAGTTAAATGAAAATGGTGCTTGAAAACGTAGATTTGCAGTAACAGAAAAACATGGCAAAAAGATAAAACCAAAGTCAATTATTAACATCATACTTACCAGAGAAGATTCCCTTTAGCTGCCCTAGCAGCCCAGCTGTTTGTGAAGCTCCCTAATGACTTCTGTGACTTTATTTCAAACCTGACTCCTGACCAGCTGCTCCTTTTGTAGTGCAATGAGCTCTGTTGCTCTGCATTTCTGTTTACTTGCTCCTTTTTCCTGGGTTTAGAGCTCTGAGTACTTCTGCTCATGGCAGAAGTGCAAACCTATGTCATTTTCTTCTTTTCTGGTGTTTCATCACCTTCTCTCCATTACTGGGTAGTTATTCAGTTTCAGAGTTTTCTTTCCTTCTTACTTCTTACAGTGGGTGGTGATAAAAGTTTTTAAAGGAGTGTTTCTACTGTAAACTTCATTTGAATTTTTATTTAAGCCAGCTATGATCTTTGCATAAAGTTTATGAATGACAGCAAAGGACAGTTTTGGGGCTCCAGCACACTCTTTTAGAAACAAGTAACTGTTTTTGCCAACTCAGCTTTTTTGTTTACGTATTCTGGCTTGTTGTACAAGTGCTTTTCTGTGGTAGTAGATTGTTCTCCAGGGTTCTTAAATACATCTCACTTTAGATATATTTAAGCTGCTAAATACCTAATCCTGAAGCTATATTTGAATAGAGCTTTCATTTCCAAAACAATTTTGATGATTTGTTTCTTTAGTCAAAGTAACAAAAAAGTCAAATAAATCCTGCTTTATTCAAATAAATCTTAGATGAGATTTCAGCATATCTAAAAATATTAGATTCTTACTTACCTGCAATAGGTTTTTTTGAAACTTCCAGTGAACCAAAAAAATTTGTTGCTTACATAGGACCTGTGTCCAGTATGCTAGACCGGTAAATTAACTTCATTTGAAATGCTTTGATCTTTAATATTTTCCGGGACTAGAAGCTCGGTTTTTAGTAGACAGCTACTGCCTAATGGAATTTAATCTCCTTGGCAGTCCTGAAATCCATATTTTGTGTGTGGGTGTGTGACTTTCATTTGTAGCTTTTTTTTAGTTGCACAACCCATCAGCATATCTGGATACTTCAGTTTTTAAATTAGTTCCTGCCTACACGTCCACTAGTATCTAACTTTTTAATGATAGCAATACTGGTTTACCTAGTAGAGCTCTTGGGGTCTAGTATGCAATTTATATTTGTAGTTTTATTCTATGAAAGTTCTTAGTAATAGGTTCCAAATAGATTAACAGTCTACAGAATTAATAGAAAAATAGTCAAAAGGTTTCTGTGAGTTCTACAAAGGATTTTATTCTCTCTAGAGGTCATGCAATATAATAATTATCAGCTTTCAAAAGCTGCTAGTTTCTCAGGTGTTTAAAGGATTTCTGATCTACACAATAAGCTCTGCAATACGGTTGACTACAGAAAAGAGTGACAGTGCCACTAAAGTATCTTCTTGTGGTCTTCTGTCTTTACATCTGTGGTTTTGTCTTCCATTTATCCTCTCCTCCTTCCCCAATTGGCATATAAAAATTCAAATATTTTAGCAACAGCTATATGATCAGAAGAATAGTGAGCTGAAAGCTCCATTAGCCAAGGTACTACAAGTCCAAAAGCATAACAAATAGGCTAGCTAATTAAAGGATCTTCAGAGAAGAACTTAAGAACAATTTCTTGCAAGAATTCATGCATTTAATTCTCCTCTTCCCAGAAGATTGAGTTTTGTGTTCAAGAATTTGACATTAAAAGTCTGTGGTGTGATTCTCAGCACGTCTCCTCTTTAATTGTGCCCTATAGCATATTCTGTGTCCTTTGGGGTACAACCTCATTGTCAGTCAAGTTAAAAAAAATTGTAATAATTTAAGCTTAGGGCCTTCTTCAAGGTTACTTCTGTTCTCCTGGATGTTACAAGTAGAGTTCGGTTAACCTTATCCCTAGCCTCTGGAGATTACATTTATCAAGGACAAAGTTACTATTGCCTATGGTAAAAATCATTCCTTCTTAATTGTCCAAGTGCCAACTGGAGCAGACAGGTATTGTATCATAGTAACTACTCCACTCTCAACATAATTTATTCTTGTTTCTCTCTCTCCGTGCTATTCTTTACCTGACATCATATATAGTATAAGTAGGTATTCATTTACATAAATTGATCATATCTTCATAAAAAGAATGCCCTCCCAAAACATCAGATGCCCTTCAGAAATAAAACACGAGTAATCAAAATGGGATTCTGGCATCCACCCGACAGCATTACCATAGCAGCAAAGACATACAATAAAAACGTAATAATCATAATAAATATTGTAAAGGGAAGTACAACACATGCAGTATGGGAAAAGCCTGCTAGTGCTGTATGTATAAGTGATCATGCCATGATGTTAGTTGAGCTGAAACATTCCCTTTAGGGATTTAAATGTCATAGCTGCCTAAGGTAGACATGGTGAATACTCTGAGAAGTAGCTGATTCTTTATTTCCACCAGAGGTGGGAAGGGGCAGTTGCAACAAAGGTTTAAAGATTAGTTTTTCTCACCAGATGTTAAAAAATTGCTGAGTCTCTGTGCACTAACAGAGAATGTCATTGGTATTGGACCTTGAAAAGGTCTTAATAGCAAATGCAACAGAACACACTAGAACACACAAAAAAATTTGGTAGTAGCATATTCCAATTAACCGTTTGATTACTGCTGAATAGACTGTGTATTTTTAACAGACATATATCTTGTATCCTGCCAAATCAAATGCACGTGATATGTTACAAATATAAGCCACTGATTTCAGGTAATTTTTTTACCTTAAAATGACAGTGAAGGACTTGGCATAAGTTGGAGATAGTTACCAAGTCTTCATGCATTTCATTTTCCTGATGTCAAATCTGACGATTTAAAAGGCTCTCTGGAATACAGAAATGCTTCTGCTGAACCTTGAAGTGGTCAGATCATTAATCCTGCATCTCATTTTGAGCTTTGACAGGTTTCACACCAGTTATAGAATGATCTATTTCACTGTAGTGGCAGCCAGTTCTGGCCAGAATAAACAAAGCCAAAACATTACTTTTCTGCATGTGACATTACATGCCCTGGCAAAAACTTAGCAAATCAGTCCTGCGGGTTCTGTTCCCACTAAATAATGGTATCAACTGCTCAGCTGCTGAGTTTCAAGTTTAAGAACAGTTTCTATATTTCTCCTCCAGCTTCATGGATGCAGCTCTTTCAAGTACTTATGCAGAAGCAGAACTTGGCATGGAGGTCGCACAATTTCAGATTGACACATTGCCTGTATTACTGAGGAAATCAGTGGTCTGCCAATGCAGCAGGTTTCTGGGGTCTAGTGAGTTGTTAAGGCTCCGGGGTGCTCCCCATCCTGTTTCTCAGCATGTTACCTTCAGTCAGGAACAAAGGAGAGAACACCCTGTGCTGCTCTGCAGCAGGGTAGTGCTCACCTCTGACATGGATAAATTCTGGTGCCCAGCTCAGTGGGGAACAAAGGCTTATCCTCAGGATCTCTGAGGGACTTGGTTCAAATCTGGTTTGGACACACTGAAAGCTGTTGTATTTGACTGTTGAATTCTGCTCATTAGGATGCTCTTCTTCCCTCTGCTCTAACTTCCTACTCATGTGGTCAACACAATGAAATCCTCAGTGTGACCAACTAAATTTAGAAGTATGCATTTCTTTTGTCACATAAAATAATAATGTTTACAACAGCAGATTTCCCCCCTATAAGTGCAGCTCAGCAAACTCAGTCTTAGCCATTAGAAACTCTTGGCTTCTTTCCATGTTGCACATTATCACTTGTCATAAAAATGCTGCAAGTGAAATGATGCCCTTTTGTTAGGTCCATGATGCAATTACCTTAGTGTATTTGGCACTGACATGATTAAATAGATTAAACACCTCTGTTGATATAGGATGGGGAATGGTACTGCAGCTCATTCAGGCTTAATTGTGTTGGTTTTGCCAAGGCTATACAGTATAAAACTTTTCACCGACATGAACTGACATGATTCACAGTGCACAGCAGGACTGGATTTACTGCACTGGCACAGACAGTCATTTTGCAGAGCAGAGCTGTATATTAGAGTCTGCTTCTTGCATCTGTTAGATCATATTTATGTAGAAATGGATTTTGAAAGAATATACATCTCTTTCCTTATGACAACTGCTGAGCCTCTTGGCCCTTTATCCTTGCAAAATCTGTCAGTCCGTGTAGCTTCCTTCAAAGGGTCAGCAGGACTTTCCTTCTCAATTGCATAAAGTCAATGTCAAGAGCCCCATCACGCACTAACAAGCATTGCATGTAATTCACAGTGCAGAGTTTGGGTACAAATTAGAAAACTTGTTTTTAAAATCCAAATGTTGGTATACAAAAGAATTCATCAAAGCGGAGGGAAAGGGCAAGGTTTTGCTACTCTCCCCTGCAACGAGCTGAGCAGTTCACCTTTTTCCGCTCTCAGGAGGAGAACAGCTTGTTCCTGTTCTTCACAGCCCCAGGCCACAGACTGGCTCCCAGAAGGTCTGTCTGGGGATTCAGAGAAGGAGAGAAAAATGTCAGGCAGGTTCACTCCTCCAGTTGCTGTCTGCAGATCAACACCAGGTTTCTAGCATGTGACCTGCCAATGTTCCCATCCTTTTATCTCAAAAGAGATGCTGGTTGGCTTAGGACAGGGAATAGAGGTCAAACACAGTCAAACTCGGATTGTGTGTGGAAGTTTCGGGGTTTTTTTTCTTGTATCCCAAGTTTATTCCACACTGTCTTTAGGATGCCGTTACAGTGCCAGCAATTGTTCTCCCACTGTGTAATTTTGGCCATTCTGTCCAGTCTGAATTTAAAATGAGTGGTGGGATGGTGTCTTCATTTCAGAGGAAACCAAATACTTTAGGAGACTCGCCTCACCACTGAAAAAAAACCAACCCTGCTCCCTGATCTGCTTGAATTTTGCTAAAAAAATTATTTTAATGTATGCTAATCATGTTTGCATACAATCCAGCGAAACTGTGGCAGTGTAGGCTAGAAGGCAAAGGTTCATAGTTAAATCAACCATTCTTTGGACATCACAGAAATATATGCAGTAGGACTAAATATTGAGAAAATTATTGGGGTGTAATCTGAATCTTCAGTTAACTATAATGCAGTCAAAAGAAAGTTGTGGCTAAACATACTTTAGATTTAAAAATGTGCCTTTAATTTAAGTGAAGGAGGATAGAATTTTCTGCAGTTCACACATTCAGTTAATGGAAATGGAGGAGGCAATTTTTTTAAACTAATTTTCTAGGTAATGTCACAGCTTTATCAGAACAAAATAAGAAATAAAAATTGCTTGCAAGATGGATGGAATATTAGCATGAACATTAAGTAAAAGGAACAGCATAGGACCTGTTTATAAATCAGCTTATGCCAATGGCTGCAGCCAATCGCTGACCTTACCCATTTGTGATCCCTCTCTAACTGTAATCACAGCCGTGGTGGTTCTCTGCTGAGTTATCTAGAAGCTCTTTTTTGCAAGACTTTCTTGAGCTTGGTTATTGAACTTCTGACACTACAGCCAGTGACAATTGCCTTTGATTAAGACGGATGCAGCTGAAGACTACTGCAAAGGATGATAGTTGCCTGAGGTAAAAACAGGAAGAGAGACTGAAATCACAAAAATCCACAGGAATTTGCACTAGCAGATAAATCTTGCTGTGGAATAAAAGATGGAAAACTCTGCAAATTCTTTTGAAGATCATATTTTTTGCAAAGGGCCCTCCAAAACAGTCTGAATATGAAAACCCCCATTTTGTTCCTGTCAGATATGAAACTCATTACGGGTTACTCTGCTATACTAATCCAGGGTAGGTGATACGATGTACAGTCCAGAACATGACAGCTATGATCAGATAGCCATAGCAATGTATTAATTAACGATGGACTATGGTAGAATCCTTGAAGAAGGAAACACACTTGGATATCCATATTACTGTTAAGTGAATTATCTATGATTAACACTATACAAGCAGTCTGAGAAAAAATGCATGCTTACGCTCTCCAGAAACACTTAAAGTAGAAATTTCAATATGTAGTGTCATATTTGGTTGAAAGAACAGGTAAGTTAGGATGAATATGGAATGAAGTGTTCAAATGTGAATATATACAGAACTGCTTTCAGCGCCAATACTTATGACTTGATTTCTTGGGTGGCCTTTATGCTGTTTTCATAATTGCTTTTATAGCTGTACCAAAATTGTGTTTTGGACAACCAGCAGATTTTGTATTTCAAATTGTTTTAAATATCAGCTTATGATGCTAGGGATCTTGGTAATGTTCCTAAAAGGAGAAAATAGGAGGGGGAAAAGACTTTGAACAATGATATTACAATTGGAAGCAAAGCTGTGTGCCTTTTTGCAACAGTTCCTCTTACAGGGCTAGAATTTTTCCTGTGTTCCTTAAAACATCTTTCAGAAAGATCAGCACTAAGAGCTCAAACATGCAGATAAATAGCTGAGGTTGTTCAATTGAGTCAAGTTGCACATACTCACCAATGCTTTCAGGACTGGATTTTTCATTATGAATAGACTGAGAAAGGGTATAATATTGGCAGCAACGGATTCTTGCCTATTAGTTTCCTGTATTGAAGGTGATTTAGAATACTACAATGGCTAAATTACTAGTCAGAACTGCATACTGCCACTACATACTCTTTAGAAATGAAAAAAAATGTAAACAACAAAAGCAATTTCAGTAACCCTGTAACATTCATTCTGGAGGAGGTGACAAAATGATCATACACTATTAGAGGATTATAAGAAGCCCTGACTTTCAGTGTTCCAAATAAATATATTTATTCCTTGTTTACCCTTTCCTAGCTCGTCATTACTCAAATACTCACTTTATATGACTTGCAATAGTGGCTATATTTTATCTTACTCCTTGCAAAAACTTCTGTATCTAACTGTATCTTTCCTTTCTCTTATGAGATATGTTTGATCATATACAATGCTTGAATTGAGTACCTACTTTAAAATGTTTCTGCTACATCTTTTATAACCATCTTTTAAAATGAAAAAAATTACAATCAATTTGTTCTGATCCCTGCAAATACTACGCTCCTCCAAGGTTGTACAATAGAGCAGACAACAGACAAGCCAGTTTAACTGTTCAAAACTGAAGAAACAAGATGCATTCCAGAAATGCACAACACATAGGTTGTTTACCTCTTGTAAAGAAAATCCCATTATCTTTGCAAACACTTTCATATACTGCAACATACTTTATTATGTCAATGCAATATTTAGAGCTGAGACGGCACTTGCATCACGCCCTGATTTCAGTTGCTTAAAGGCACTTTAATTACATTTTAGGGTGGAAAGTCTCATGCTCGTTCTTTAGTACATGGTAAATGTTTTGGGAGAGTTTTATTAAAATTGCATTTAGGTTATTATGCTTTTGCAGTACTCTTGTCCGAGTAATTCTGTAATACAAATATAGTAATAATGAAACAAGTGTCGCTATAAGGTGTAACCTTTCTAAATAAAACCAAAAAAACATTGCGGATCAAGTCTTCGAGTCACTACTGTTAAGAAAGTCATCCAGACTACATGTAAATGAATCTGAAATGCTAAGTGAGTTACATGTGTTTATTTTGGTTGTCAATGGGCCATGCTTTAAATACATTTGAATTCTACACATGTGGATAACAGTACATGTTCTTCTTGTACTTTTGGACAGAAAGACATAGTTTTGGGGAAATGTTTGTGGTCTGGTCTTGTTGGCATCAAAATGAGTGGCAATGAGAGAACACTCATTGTTCATTCTTATCTTGTGTTTCTCTCAAAGGCAATCCAAGCAACTCAACTTCACATTTAAATTTGGTTTTAAGTCATTTATATATGTTTAAAAAAAGAATGGAAGCAAAAGACTTTTGATATATGTTTCTCTTTTTCTTTTAATGCCCAACTGAATGTCAAAAAAGAGCTAATAAAACAACTAGTTTGTATTTGCAAAAGAGAGGGAACACATAAGTATAAAGAAAAGGCCAAGACAGACAAACTTTGTTAGTGTTGATTTCAGGCATTTAGACATATTTGCTTTGGGACTTTTATTTAAGTGAGGTAAAAGAAATGCTGTGTTTGGAAATGTATGAAGCCTGGATTCCTACACCTGGCTTGTCAGAGTATTCCTTGCTTGAACGAGCAATATAATAAGTAATAATCAGAATTAATAAACTTGAGATTTTAAGGGACACTGGTCTCAATATTAAAGAAAAGTGACAAGAGAACAGGAAAAGAGAGTTTTTCAGTACTGTAAATGTGATTTTGTAGTCACAAAGCTCAAAGATTGTTTCTAGAACAATAGATTTAAAAGTCCACTGTCTTTCAGCGTAAATGCCAGCAATACTAAGACTGGTACCAGAGTAATTTTAATAAGCCCTGTCTTGTCATGGAATCTGGACTTAGGTTTTTCAATGGCTTTGAAAGCACCATAAAGAGTTTCTCAGCATCTCTGTTTTTCTAACCTTTCAATTTACGGCCTTCTCCAGAAAAGCCTTTTGAAAGTAATGTTTAGGTTTCTTAGGGTGTTGTCTGTACAGGGACAGTCTGCAAAGGCTATTATACACCAGCTCCTCATGTGGATGACTTCACTCTGTGCCACAAACTCATATATGCAATGCAATTTGCTCCTTTTGCTACTTACTTAAGCTAATCTACAGAATGGGCGCTCTTGTTATGAAATAACAGGGTTCATACAGAGAACTGATGTGCGCTCATTGTTGTACAAGAAATGACTGCTTTAGTGTATTTAATGAAGACCTCCCTGCACAGAAGAAAACCTTTGTGACCTAGGAACTTAAAAATTACCACAAGACTATGTGTGTCAAGTGACAGTAGGACTAAACCTAAAACTTGTCTTTCTGCCTAGCTATTTTTGAAAGGAATACAATACCTCTTTATTGTCTGACAAATTAATCAAAACCATTTCAATTTGGATAGAAGATTACAACTAAAGCCTGTCTGATTATCGTTTTTTCCAAAAGGCAGATAATTTTATTATAAAATTAAGACTTGATAAAAACTTCTTCATGCTGCTTCCTTCATTGCTTCAAATCATTGATATTATCTTGTAGCAGCCATTAAGAATTGTTGCTCCTGAATCCAAAAGCAAATTGATTTGTTGTCGGTACACTGCATATACTGGACAGATCTGTTTTAACTTGAGAATACAGAATCTGCTTTCACCCTATTTTCCTTAGACTGCCTGCATTTCCCCCGAAAAATGTCACAAACTCAGCACCCTGCCGAATAACTGAACTCTTCTGTAGCAGTTGGCATATAATTTATAAATGAAGAATAGGAATATCTCAGCAGCATGGTAGTAATCACTGTTTCCACTGCGGCTGTGACTTAAAAATGCTGGGTTTTTATTTGTACACCCACATCCTTCCTTCATTTCTGCTACCAATGCTAATCAAAAAGTCAGTATTATTCAGAGCTCAGAAAAATATATCTAAAGTATTAGTCATGGCCAATTTATTACGTACTACCTTTTAACTTCAATTTTGTCTCTTAGGTAACAGCTCTGCCCAAAAGGAAATCTCTGACAGATATACAATTTCTTCTGTCCCCATCTCCACTAATTTTGAACATGATTTTGAGTAAACTGATGTGAAGGAGATCAGAATCAACTTCTGTTTATACCTCTGATTTTTTGGGTATAGTTAAATAGGTATAAAACACATTTTTACTGAGATTATCAATTCAAATACAGGCAGGATTTCCCTTAGCAGAGGCACTGGAAAATTAGCCATAAACAGTCCTACATAAACGTCTCCGAAAATCCCTGGCACTACTTAAATGCCTTCTGTGTATTTCATTATTCACAATTTGGATGATGTGCCAGCAACACTGTGGAGGAAGGAAGCCCCCTCACAACGTTTATGCCATGGTGTTTAAACTGTGAGTTTAGGTTATGGGAGCTTAAGCTTAACATTTATCCATGTAGTGAGAGGAGGGAGGATTTACTAAGTGTTTTTTATCCTGTCTATTTAAGTTCCTTATCGTTCTTGAGAATAGTGCTGGGCATCCTAATTTCTGCAGTAAGAGAATTTTGCAGCAGCATGTTCTGATGTGTCCTCCTCACAAACGCCTGAACAAAATTGTATTTTGATAATGCTTTCCTTGGCAAGTTAACATGAAATAGTGCTTGATTTAGTGTGTCAAGGCTGATACAATGGCATAACGAATAGTAAAATGTGAGGCGCTGATCTAAGAGAAAAAGTAATGTCAGATCTCTTTAATTTAATGCTTTCTTTTGGACACCAGTATCAGAGGCAAAGCTTTGTTTCCAAGGAGATGAGGATGAATTAAACCCATCTTTAAAAAAAATAAAAAAAGTGTATGACAGACATACTGCATTGATGGAGATTAGTGAAAAGATTAAATGCAGTCCATTAGAAGTGGGTTTTGAAAAAAAGAATTATTTAAAATAAATACTTTATGGCTGGAAGAGATCTAAGTAAAAAGGCAGTATGGGAGCAAGTTCAAGAATAGGAAGAGGAATAACAAGAAGATAAAGGCATCGATGAGGTGTGACTCATTTGATGAAACTGATTAAGAGACAGAAGTAGACGTTCAGATGACTGTGGTTGTGGAGCATCTATAAAGTGGGAGAGAATTACAAGTTGATGTGAGATGTGGAATTATTTTACTTGCTGAATTCTGGAAAGACGAGAGAGAAACAAGAGGGAAATTGCATCCAGAAAGAACATTGTGGTAGAGCTGAAGACAGTGAAATCATGGGCTACTGATCCCATTGGTAAAACTGAGAGAAGTGAAATTACTAGGATTGGATGAATAAATGGACACAATTAAAAAACTCTCCCGAGACCAATGGACCAACTACACTACACTGCTAGAATATATGCCCTATTACAGCATTTCAAAAAAAAGATGAACAGCACATGGAGAATGAGAGCTCAGCCTTGTGTCCTGGTTTGAGGAACCTGCGTTCCTGTAATATTTGTTCATAAAGCAGGAGATGTTGCTGGAACAGAAGACTACAAAGCACCACCTGCTTTGCTGCCACAGGCTTAATGACCAGTCCTGCAGATAGCAACCTTATAACCAATGTTGTACATACCCGTTCACAAGGTATAATGGAAACAAGCTGTAAAACAAAATAGAAATGATCCTTGAAACAAGTGTGTTGAGGAGACATTTTAAAATTATTAAAATCAAAGCTTGCCTCCTTCCTCTCCAGTCAATTTAATCTTCTTTTCCACTCCATTCTATTAAAAAAAAACAAACCCCAAAACTAGTCCACCCCCCAAAAAATCAACATAAAGCAAAATTTTAGACCTAAATAAATCAAAACCATAAAGCAAATCAGAAAATCTTGATCCAGGTCACGATAAGTGAAAATATGAGAAACGTACCTTTCCACTCAAAATTTTATCTGAGCCTTATCTCACAAGCAGACAAAGTTGGCTACATTTCAGAGATGTTGGACTGTTTTTTTTCCCCCACTTTCTGTTTGTGGGAATTATTTTTCAAAAGAGTAAGAATAAGTCCAGCTTTAGAAGCTACAGTATTTTCACTGGTCAGGATCTCCAAATGTCCCTTTACTGGAGGAAGCAGAACACTGACTGTCAACATCTGGAAAGCCTCCGACATTTGAGACTTTCCCCACAGTCTTTGACAGTCAGGTCTTTCTTATTTTCTGTTTATTTTAATATCTGAATTCTCCTTTGCTGGAATGCTTTGTTAATGGTTTGGAGGAAAAAGCTCAAAGTTTGCTGTCTTTCTGTGAGTTAAGCTTTCAAGAAATCCAGTTTCAATAAATGGTGGCAGATTAAGGACAGATTAGATTGGGATCTTTACTCATTCCAGTTACTTTTTGATGTATGTAATTTAAATAATGCTATTGTCATGGTAAAGAGATGTTCATTAGTGTGCAGGTGTATTTGAAATCTGAGACCTTATCAGGTTGAAAAATGCCAAAAAGCCTTTCAGAAAAATTCTTAAATATATTTGAAAAACATTGTGGTTTCTTTTTTAACAGCTATAAATGAATATTTTAACTGGAGTTGAAAAACATTTTTCATCAAGATAAAAGTTTTTGTAATTATTTTTTCTTATTGTCACTACCACACTATTATTTCCCAAAACTTTTATTAGTCTGAAGTTATATACAGAATTTGTAGGCACAAGCCTGTATGAAATAAAGGCAGCAAAGAAACTTAAGTACCTGTAATATTTGTTCTAATATGTCTCATTTATATTCTGCCTAGGATAAATTGCATATTTCATTCAGTGGTCAAGCTTCCTTATTTTTAACACTAAAGTTAGGCTTGTGGGAAAAATGTATTTTTAATTCCAGCTGTGTTTTTTTTTTCTTCTAAAAGAACAAATTCAACCAGGTCAGTTTTAGAGAGCTGATATGCATAATTACCTCACTGAGTTAGTTAATAGACAGACAGAAGCCTATGCATGCTGTAGCTGTGCTTTCATTGTTTCTGAAAACAATATGAATCAATTTCAATTCATTAATATTCATATGCCCTAAACGCTGCAACACAGAAGACAATGAGATGTCTGTCATCCACTCTGAGTAATGGTCTGTCCAAGTGCAATTCTCAGGAGCAGAGCATTTGCCTTGCTCTGCTCCCGCTGGAACAATTATGAATATTGCAATAGAACAAATAGGGAAAAGAAACAGGACAAAACTTAGAGATAGCCCCGTTGTGTGTTCTTAGCCCAGCTTTTGACTATTTTGTTATTATGTTCAGTTTTACATTTGCTTAAAGAGATACCGCCACTGCTTGAAACGAATAACCATTTAAGAACTTTTTCCTATTATGGTAGACTTCCAGGTATATCCCAATTAAACTTGCATTAAGCTTACTTTCTTAAATTTCTTTAATTTGTTTCCAAAAAATGATTGGGAGAGCATCAGAAAAAAAAAACAAAACACCAAACTATTTGCAGTATTTTTTTATCCTTTTAACAATGTTTGTTTCCTTAAGGCTGGGAGACTAATCAGAAGAAAATTAGCTTATATCCATATATCAGAGTGCTGTGTCATGGCTAGCATCCCTGGTGGCTTGAGTATCAGAAGCATTATAGCTATGTTACCTGAAAAAGAAACCCAGGGCAGTTTATCATATATTAGTTCTCATGTCTGCTAACTCATTCTGCAGTAATTTATGTCTTGACATGGCACTGCACTGTGTAATACAGACATAGTCCTGAGTTGTGAGGGAGAAAGATCTACCTAAAAATCTGTTTAGTTATCGAAAGAGAACATGGAAAAAAGTTCTAGCACAGTATAACTGCTGGAATGGAAAGGGTGCTTTTGTTCATGTTTAAGGCAAAATAGATTCAATCACTTTATAATGCCGAAAAAAGAAACCATGAAATAAAAATAACATAGAGAAATGTGAATCTTGTATTTGCACTATCTGAAAACCCCCAGGTGAGCAAATTCAGCCTGCAATGAAAAAAAAAAAACCCACCCTGAAAATATATAATTATTTTCTCAAATATTAAATGACATGTCAAACCACCATCGGACAATACTAACATGGAAATAAAGCTAACCAAATCCTTCAGAGCTCAGCCTGCCATAATAATTTCCCATAACAAGAGCAGCAGAGAGAGTGGTAGAAGAGTAACATGACTTTTAGTGTTTCCTTTGTGATAGTGCACCAAACCTGATGTCAATATACCATCAAAGATATATTGTTACATCTTGTAAGATACCACCAAACTGCATTCTTTAAAAGATAAAGTCACTGAAAGATGTAGGTGGTAAGGAGTAGCTCAAATATGATAGGAAGTACTACTTTTATACAAATGGTTCCTTAAATGAAGTAGTTGCATAATTTTGCTTCTACTAGATTTAGTGACAATTTTGCTAAGGACTTGACTGTGAGCAGAACAAAGCCTGTTATTAATCAGTTGTAACTGGAGAATAAGAAATTAGGGCACTGGAAGATATATTCTAAAGAATCTTCCTAAAATAGTGCAAGTTCCCAAACGTACACACCCATTTTTACCTTGCATTCAATGTCACTGTCTCCACAGAAGAGTTAGCAAAACGAAGCGTCCACAAGCTTCTTGGCTGCTTTAACATGCAGTCTTGCAGCTTGCCTGAAGTTTGCCTTTTCAGCAATGTAACCTAAGCTATTGATTTTGCATGTGTGGGAGGAGATAAAAGGTATTCTTCACTCCTGTGGACAGGTACGCTCTGGCAGAGAGGGGTAGAGGAAGAAAGGGAAGGGAAGATAGTAACGTCTTTTAAAACGCTGAAGATACTAAGTGAATAAATGTCAATGCCCTTAAATGTTTAACATGGAGCTTGCACTTCATACATTAATACACCAAGAGAATTTATCTTTTTTCCTTTCCCCATCTAATTTTATCACAAAGATTATCTTGATTTTTATTTGCTGATAAATTTTGAAGTATGACAAAGAATTTACACAAGGAAAGAGAAAGTGTTGGTTTTGTTTTTTTTTTTTTTTTTTTTGTGCATTTCTGTTCCTCACTGATGTTTTCTGTGCAAACTGGAAAGAATTTCAGCACAGCTTCACATCTCTTTCTCT
Organism: Ibidorhyncha struthersii; assembly: GCA_013398815.1. Classification (NCBI taxonomy): domain Eukaryota; kingdom Metazoa; phylum Chordata; class Aves; order Charadriiformes; family Charadriidae; genus Ibidorhyncha; species Ibidorhyncha struthersii. The sequence continues at coordinate 285,777 of VZSZ01007380.1, read as the reverse complement.
TTCTCACCCACTAATTTCCCCCTGTGCTTCAAGCTCAGCTTCTCAAACTTTGCTTTGTATTTAATCCATTAAATCCAGTATTCACATAACTATTGCTCATAGATATTAAATTCCTGGGACAACAGTATACTTTTCAGAGGTGGACAATATTAAGTTTGAGTGGACTGTGGTTTTGTGCATTTAAACATATGCAGCCGACTAAAGCCAGACATACTTTAAAAGTTGTAGCCTTTCACTTTAAAGTGAACATTCACAGTGATGGCATTTGTCTTCCCAAGTAACCATTACACATGATGGAGCCCTGCTTTCCTGGAGAAGGCTGAACACCTGCCTGCCGATGGGAAGCCGTGAACGAGTTTTGTATTTTGCTTTGCTTTTGCTCTACCTATTAAACTGTCTGTATCTCAACCCACGATTTTTTCCTCACTTCTACTCTTCTGATTCTCTCTCCTGATCACAACTGGGGGGAGTGAGCGAGTGACTGCGTGGTTCTAGCTGCCAGTTGGGCTTAAACCATGACAGCACATTAGGCAGTGGTGCCTGGCCAGTGTGGCTTCACAAACTTTCTTGCCCTTGAATGGTTAAATTCTCTCCACTTGCTCATAGGGTTTAGTTGATTTTTTTTCAGTCTGTTTCCTCTCTCAAGCTTTGTTGACAGAGAAAGAAGTAAATCTGAGGTGGTGCCATCAAAATATCAGTTTCTGAATGCTTATGCATTCTAACTTCCCCACCAATAGCTCTGTTAAACTTTTAAATATTTAAAATTATATTGAATTCTACACTTCCGTGATACCTTGCAGAAGGCCAGCCTCTTTCACCAGCTGTCTTCCATTTTGGCTCTGATGGGGAAAAAAAAGAGTACGAACATAGGTGATGATCAGAGGCAATGCAATCTAACAAATAACTTTGTACTGCAGAGAAAAGAGGTTTGAGAGAACTGCAGCCTCCCAGCACCCCCCCAAGACAAAACTGCTGCATAGGTTCAGATCACAGTCACCGCTGGCCAGTGATAGAGGATGGAGCATCCCTTCTATTCTTGCGTTTGTCTTTTTGTCTTTCCATGCATTGTCATCACTATCAATCCAGTCAAGTTTCCCACTGCCAACTGACTGTTTTATTCATGCAGGGCCTGCCTGTGAAGTCAATAGGTTTCCCTCTTCCTGTACCCATGGAATTGGTCAAGTGTTTATTTTTTGATAAAACATTGAATGTTAATATATCAAATTCTAAAAAAGGAAACAGCAATTTCATAGTTCATTCATAATTCATTTCCACCTTCTATCTTCCCCTTTCTGCATCACACCTATGTACTTTAACAAGCTAATTTTGTGTAAATCTTTGCATGTCACAGAATTTCCAAACACTGATTTCCCAAGAAGAAAGGAAACCCTTATTTTCTTGGGTTTTTTTGGGTGTTTTGGCCTTCCTTTGATTCTATATGCACACAGAATCCTATGTGCTAGCAGCTCTGCAACCTTTCCTGCCACAGCCTGCAGCTGATTTTGGAGCATGGAGGCAACTGAGAATGCGTGAGTAAAGCTATGAGTATCCTTTGGAGGATATTAGGTTGCGGTGCTAAGGGGTGCAGAGAAGCAGGTGAGTAGAAAGCAATGAGAAGAAACATTGCTTTAGAACCAGAGACACAGAATTCAAGTGCCCCCAGATAATCATTCTGTTCTACAGTATGGAGACAGATGAAGATGCATAGAATCATGGAATTGTTTTGGTTGGAAAAGACCTTTAAGATCAAGTCCAACCATTAGCATTGCAAGTTACCACTAAACCATGTCCCTCAGCACTACGTCTATACCTCCTTTAAATACCTTCAGAGATGGTGACTCAACCACTTCCCTGGGGAGCCTGTTCCAATGCTTGACGCATAGTGCAACATTGCACTGTTGCTCCAAAGTTTTCTGCATCATGTACAGCTAATATTGCAGGTTTCTAGTGTAGTTAAAAGCTGTTCCTGCTCACTTCACTTGTTCTGACCCACATACAGTTTGTAAGCTGCATCATCTCTAATGTCCTGCTATTAAAAACATAATCTGCTCAACAAACAGGTAAAACTATTGTTGGAAACTGTTGTCTAAGTTGTGTAAGTCTCACTGCTATTATTGGTGACTCAGAGTGGAGCAGTAACAGCAATGACGGCCTACAGTCCTTCTTGACACAGAAAAATGACTGTTTGACGATTTTGTCAAATTTACTTTTCCGTGCCCGTGTACAATATTCCGTGTACAATAAACTGCAAAAGCGAGATTTAAGACCACACTCCTCCTACAGTGTCCACCTTTAGTTTGCATAGGGTTGGGTTTTTTTCTCCTTGTGAAAATGATTCTTCATAAATCAACTGCAAACTACTGCCAGTTCCATGTGATAAGTGCACAGCAGCAAACCATCAAATGCTTATATCAAAGGAGGTAATAAGAACAATCTGAGTAATTGGACTAGCCTGAGTAGAAAGGATCTAGCAAAATTTTGAAATGCCGTTTCAATTTGCTGTAACTCTATATCATGCTCACCAGCATTCCTTCAGCAATTGGATTTTATCCAGTGTAATTGCTAGGGGGCATCCAGACTTACTAGTGAGGTAAGCATTTGTGACAGTGTTAGAGAATGTGATTATGGTAATGATCATCTATAAATGGAAAGTTGGACATCAGTTGCAGTGATCTAAAGGTGTGGGCATAAGTAAGATTCAGAGCTAAAGGATTTTGTTTTTTTTACTGAGTAAAGCTTCTACTTTTTTTTTTTTGCTTAACTTGAACAAATAGTGCGGCTATTATTTGACTGTACGGCTGCCTTGTAAAAGCTAAAGAAACAAATTAAAATCTACTGATTCCGTCATACAACTAATGGTTGTATTCAGAAATAATACGTGGCCTTAGTAGAGATTGATCTTGAATTTAGCAGAAATTAACTGTTTATTGAACCAATGAGTAAAATATATTTCTTCTCTGGTATCACTTGTTGATCTCCCATTATTACCTCAGTAAATGGCATTTTAATAACCTTATTTGTGGCATGCTATATTCCCAAATTTGTTGCTGAAAAATGAAAAGCAAAGAAATACAGAAGAGAAAGGACACGATGATAAAAGCACAGGAATAAAAGAACAGGAATTAAAGAAAAAGTAGAAAGGTGGTGATAACAATCGAGTTACATAAGTAATAAGCAAATCTAATTTCAGAAAGAATAGCCATACTGCTGAAATCTTCCAATCAGGAATGCATGAGGCTGATGTCCAAGTAGCTTAAAGAAATAATCTGAAACTTAGAAGCTGTTGTTTAATATGTTTAACCATAAGACGAATTTCTCAGATGTTCAATATAAGCTGCATTCCCCAGTCTGCTTGCGTAACTATTGGAAGGTACTGTACGTCTGTAATTCAAACCAGCTTTTTAGTGTGGAATTTCCACTGACAGAAAGGCCAGAGAGCAGGGGTGATACTGAAAACGAAGAGCTTGTTGCCTAGAGGCTCAATGGTGGGTAGAGCCAAGGCAGCCACTGAGTGCTAGTCCTACCTTTTGCTACTGCTTCTCTGCATGGCCCTGAGCAAGTCACTTAGGCCAGAGACTCAAAGGCATCTACTGAGGCGCCTCACCCCTCAGTGTGCATTTCTTCTGTCTGCCTGAACATGGAGGTAAACCCTATTCTTCTGCTTCACAGGCCTGTTGTAAGAACTAATAGCTAATACTGACAGAGTGCTTAAAACTACCAAATACTTAAAGCTGATACCTTGTATGAAGTAATCACTGTTTTATTCTTTCATGTACGAGTTTACTGCCAGCTCACAGATTTGTGTAGCTCTGGGCAAAATGGAAAACATCTGCCCCTCATACATCTGCATTCACCCATAAAATGACAGTCAAAAGACATTTAGCTGCCTCTGTTACCTTTGTCATGGCCAGCCATATATATTTTATTTTGTAAGCTACATCCACCTTTATGCTGAACTGCTTCAGACTGTTTTTTTTCGCTCCTTTCTGTGGATATATGAAGTAAAGGAAATGGCTCCTGCACTGTCTTTTCAAATTCACGTTCTCCACAATGAAAACAGCAGCAAGACTTTCTTAAAGGAAGAGAAAGGAACACCTGAAACCACTTCTGTCCTCATGTATCATGAACAAGATTGGAAAAAAATAAGAAACAAAAATAAGGAAGCAGACTGCTGGAGGGAATGAAGTTCTTGAAGATACAAGCTCAGAAAGAAATTAAATTCACAGACACTACCAGAAAGGGGACAAGACTGGGACTAATAGTTGTTAGTCTTCTTGATGAGTATCAGAGGGGAAAAAAAAGGCATAGAAGAGAAAAGACATATTACAGCAGGACAATAACAGTGTTTTAAAGAAACTAATTGGAAATCTCAAAGCAACTTTGATGCTATTGCAAAGAAGAGAGGGGCCTGAGGCACAACATTCAGATCTGATCTAAGATCTCTCTTTTCATGCTTGCTGCCTGAAATGGCTACCCAGGAAGGGAATTCACCGTGTGCATTATTTCTACCTATATTTTTAATCTAGAATATTGTTTGTAAACCTCTTTGGAGACATCATACCTATGAAGGCTTGTTTGCTCATTTGTAGACAAAATTATAAATAAAAGAGGAATTTCAAAGTTAAGTTGATCATTCTCATATACTAAATAATTAATTTTTTATAGTAAAAAAATGAAAGAGTGATAGGGATGTTGAGAACCACCAGCAACTATTCCAGAACAAATATTGTAAATACTGAAAAATTCATATATAGTATAACTTAAAACAGACTACTAAAATTCAAACAAAAAAAAATTTACCTATTCCAGGCAAAATTTTCCAAACCTGCTAAAAGCTAAACTTGTAAAAAGAGATGGACTTAGGTGACTTCTAACGTCAAAATGTCCGATCTCCTTATAAAACATGTAGGGAGAACTAAGCACTTTAAGAGGAGGTGTATGTAAACTAGTTTAAAATATGCAATAGAAAATGCTGAGAAGAAAGTTATGTCGTTATGTGTGTTGGACTCAAACTGAATCTAGACATTGTGAATACTGCACGGAATCATGCCTTTTCTTGCAGAAAAAGAACTTTTTCAAATTTCAAATCCCTGGTTTGCAGCAGAAACTTAAACCATTATCTCCCAGAGAATTGAGAAGCATTGCAGATTATTTCAGGAGCAGTCTAGAATGGAGGGAAATTTTGTATCTAGAGTAAATACTTTATTGAGGCAAAAGGCAGCTGAATGCTATCAATAAATTTCCAGAGGAGAAAGGATAAAATTCCTACCGAAGAAAAGTCTTGCACCATCTCTCTGTTGTATATGGGCCAACGCATGTGCATATGGACCCAGATGTAGAAACACCGTGGATGGAAGAAGCTGATGTGAATTTAGGTGGTTGGAAGAAAAGTCTGTGGCAAGTTATTAAACAGACAAATTAGAACAGGCCAAAGAATTCCCCTGAACTGAAAACAAAGAAATGACAGAGAAGCATTAGGTCTTCTTTCCCTGACCATAGTCTCCATTAAGCATTTTTTTATGGTTGTTTTTGGGGACAGAATACTGAACTAAGAATACTGAACTAAATCAAGCGTTCAGCTAAACCAATAAAGCTATTATGGTTTTGAAAGAGATTTGAAAAAACCCATATGACTATGTTGCTTGTATTTACAGGAATCAAACTCAAAGTTGGAAACCTTGCAGACAAAATTACTTTCCTTTATTCAGTGGCAGATGGTAGGAAGGGATTTGTCCTTCCTAGACTCTGCTGAGGACCTTCTGCTGAGCCCTTTTTCCTCATGGAATTCTTAAGTTGTGTTTTCTACAATATGTAGAAATAGGACTAATTGGACTTACCTGCTTCAGAACTTGAGCAATTTATAAGTGAAAGTGTGTCTTCAATAGTGTATGGCTACTTCATCAGAAAATTACTTCAACTCCAGCAGGTGGACCCTAATAGAGCCTACTCCTCAATGCAGAACCCTTTTCTACTACTTTTTGGGGGACTGGATAATTGGATCAAAGTTTCCTCTTCATTTTCTTTTATTTCCAGGTTCTGGATCATTGGATGTCCCTCAGATCTCTCCTCTACTCCCAGGACTATTCCAGCTCCCTCTTAAGCATGAATTGATTTTTTCTGAAGATCAAAGTGTAAGGACTCATTTAATATGCCTGTAGCAAAAGGCATATAGATTTCATATTTATTTAAAATATGCAGGCTTGTGTGTGATTACTTAGCATCTAATGTGAAGTGTTTGTATCAGTAGGAAGAAGTGTGTACAATTAGGATCCTTAAATAATGTTTCTTTTTTGAAAAAGGTTTATTTTAGGGCAAAACTCTGATCATTTACTGTTACTGTTCATGAAATTTCAGTTAGAATCTTCATCTTGCTTGTAAAGCTAAGAGCTTCAGGGGATAATTTGCATTGGTCCTTCTATATCTATTTATTTAGATTTCGCTCCTTAAGAAATCTGCAAGACAGGAAGTAATGCGTTTCTTCATGAAGGCAGAAAACATAGTGGATTAACAAATGAAATTTCATCTGTTACAAAATTCCTCTACAATCTACCTTTGCCTTTCAGTGTTATAAAACATAATCCTTTACCCTTATTTCTTTGTGAGCTCTGGTTCTTTCTTTCTCTGTTCCAGTCAAGTTTCATTTGTCAAATTTGAGAAACTACAGCATTCTGCAACATACTAAACCAGGTTTAGATTTTTAATTATTGAAGTCATTTTAACTAGTGTTTTATTATCTTGTGTTATGCTTCTCTGGGGGAAAAAATAGTGGTGTTCCAAATTGCCATAACAACAGGCTGCACTCCTTAAAACAAGATAAGCTGTGTGTCAAAGTAAAACTGTTGCCATGGTAACCAGTTGCATATTTAAAGTGCAGCAGCCTGGTTTAATCAGTCAAATTGGCCCTTTTCAAAAAATCAACTGTATAGGCATTCTTATAGCAGAAACGGTGAAAAGAGGAAAATGTAAAAGTTAATAAAAAATAGAATCTCCCCTTTATTTTCTTTTCCTGACTGATAGCTTTTGACTCATAAAGCTCACTTATTATGTTTCTTTCTCGCAAGCCTGCAAACACTGGATCCTGTCTTTTATCTTAGGATTCTCAGAAATTCCTCTCAGCTGTTCATGATATGTTTCCCTTAAACAGGTTCATAAAATATTAGCATCTAAGCATGTAGTTGCAAGTTCATAAAACTGCATAGTGATAACAATACATATCTATAACCTCTCTGTTTGGGAAGATTTAAAAAATGGCATGTGAACTTAAATCAACTCCTTTAATCAGTACCTCCCACTTCTGTGAACTTCATGACTAGATGGTCAAAGTTAAAAGGTATTTAATCCTTTTTTTTTAATTATTTTTCTTTTTTTTTTAATTTAAAGAAAATGTATATGTACTGAAAAACAGATTATTTCTCTTTGGGATTAAGAAGAGTTTTGTGGCGTAGATATTTGTTGTACGATGCTTAGTTGTGTCATGTCATGTCAGATTCCTGTCCTTTTGGCCCTGAAAGTCAATGAACCATCAAGAAAGTGACATTTAAGCCTCAGAAGAATGCAGAAAAGCAAAAAATGTAGCATTTTAAAGGCTACACATACAACCCACAATCACTATATGGTTCTTTTGAGGTACTAGTTGATATGACAGAAGGTGAACAGGGCATGTTACCTGTACACCGCTATTGTACAAATATTAGCTAACCTCCAAAAGTCTTTAGGAAGTGCTATTAGCCTACCTGGCCCAATAAGGATTTTGAGTCAGAGAGCCTGACTTGCAGTCTCAGTGGTACAGTTGCTTGTTCTATTTCTTTTTTAGTCTAGAGAACATAGTGGTTGCATATGGAAAAAGACAGATTCTGCAGATTTGCAATGCTTTCCTTCTTCTCATGAACTGCCAGTCAGTGCTGCATTAGCAATTGCAACAAAACTCTTAGAATGAAAATGTCCTCTTTTAAGAGCAATATTCATAATTCTATTAGACTAAGTAAAATATCACAGATGTCTTACTGCTTTTTCAGAAAAAGTTAAAAAAAATCTATGAAATTTAAAGCATTAAATTCTTTTTGCATTCCCCACAGAGAATATATATACTGTTCCTACTATGTTATTATTCTTTCTATCAGTTCTATTAAGTCTTACTGAAAAAGAAAAGGCACGATTTCACAGAGGCTTTGCCATTTCCTGATGCAGTATCTCTATGTAAGGTAGTACACATCCTGGTGAAAAATGGGGAAATCTTTGTCAAAAAACAGCTGAAAAGTTAATAATTTACAACACAGAACAAATGCAGAACAGACTAATACGATTACAGAAAAGGTTTGATTGTACTTTACGCTTGCGTATCTCATTGCTACTGTGTTACAATTATTTGAGGGGGATATTACAACTGAGACTTTTAGAAATTAAATACAGCTATCTGTTCTAAGTGGTTGTCAAGACTTTTTTTTTTCCTGCTCATGGTGGTAAGCTTCCCTTTCTGCTGGTTTTATAGTGCTACCGAGACATTGTTTTATTATTGATATACGAGGGAAAATGCTAATGCTAGCTGCCCAAAGATAAATTCAAAATATCAGGGTTAATCATCAGCTTATGATCAGTCCTAAGGGCATTGATTCAGACAAGGTCTGGAATGCCAAGAGCATTCTTATATTCACTTGCTTGAGTGACCATCAGCTTTAACATTTGAATGAACCGCATCACCCTCTGCCACACCACAGCAGATGTTGGGGCCTGCAGGTTGGCCTTTTTGTTTAAGGAGAAACTGGGCAAAAAGTCAACTTTTTTTTTTTTTTTTTTTTTTTTGCAAGGGCAATATAGCTACAGCAGCCTGTAAACTAAAGTAGTCACCGCAGCATGAAAATAGCTGCTCTCAAGAATCCTGGTCCCAAGTACTACTTCTCTACTGCAGGAAGCAGATGGTTTCCAAAAGCTGACTCGGAGGATATTTTTATACTGCAGCCAAGATACAAGTACAGCTTATGAAGATGATGAGTGAATCTGAGGTAACAGGGAGCAATGCAGGCTGCAGTCTGTGGGAGGGATCCTTGGTGAAAACGTACGCAGGTATTTTATTTGATGCTCTCTGCCACAGATAATTTGCCTGAAGCTAAACGTCACCCCATGCTGTCCTTGCATTACTTCTGAAGCTGAAATCTGAAACTAATTTGGAAGTGTCGGAATAAGCAGAAGCATGCTTTAGCTGTGGTGTGAATACCATCTCAAGATGGAAAACAAACTTGCCTGCCGATTGTCGTTGCATTCCCAAGCTGAGAGAAGGACCAAGACCATCTCTGCAGTATTTCTTCAGACTGAATGCTGCTCAAGTGTGACCATTTCTAAACTACAAGTAAAAGACAAAACTCCTCAGCATGCTGCCTATAAACATGGTTGTGGAAGGCAATCTGGCAATACGATCCAGCTACTGCAGCCAGCAAGAGGCCAGGCACCTCACCCAAGCCAGCAAGGTTTGCTCCATGGTGAGCAGCTAAGAGATGTCCACAGATTCACGGGAAGATACATGTCCTCAGGAAGGGTGTCCTCCAGAGGTGCCCACTGCTACACTGTGTGCAAAAATGGTTAGTTTGGTCTGGACATCTAGTGTAGATGGTGTAAGTTAAGGGAGGGCATATCCCTTGGGATGCTTGATGGACATCTCATCTCACACCTAGGTGACCACTGCGCTGTCAGTTGTATCACATCATGTGTCCCTCCACTCGGGCTCCAACCTGGTGCCCACGTGGGCATCCCTGTGCTGCTGATGGCCATGAGGAGAGGCCCAGGGCCGACCCCCAGATTTACAATGGCCCCCTGCCCCCTTTCCATGGGCCTGGGGCCATCCCTGTCCCCACTGCCCTGCCTGACACGGGCCTGGCTGACCCCTGGGGCTGCAGCCATTCCAGGCTGCCCGGCTGGGTGGGACAAGGCCCTGGCCAGGTGGCTGCCAGGACAGTCAGTGCAGAGTCCCCCAGGACCACCGCTGGCAGCATAGGGTCCAGCCTGGGGCTGTGCAGGGCTGGGGACTTGCTACTGTTCCATTTTACAGAGGGGAAAACAAAGACCATAGCAAAATTTTAGGTGGGAAGGGACACGGGGTTGACACAGCCCTCCATTGCAGCCTCCTGCCACGGGGAGGCCAGCCACAGAGCTCGGGGCATGCCTGCCATCGTGGCCAAGGTGCTGAGCAAAGCTGGAGGCTCCTCAGCATCACGGTGCTCTGGGGCAAGTCAGGCGAGATGATCTTGGGTCATGCTCATTGCTTGCATTGTTTTGTCTCTGGCATTTTTCCATCTGCAGGTGTTTGTATGTTCATGTTTTCCATAGTTAAATGACAGATTAAACATAACACTTCAGTCTGACATATAAGTGTATGCTACTCTTTTTGTATCTACATATTGAAATAATATTGCTGTACTGGCAGTATGGAAGTTTTTACTGATGTGATCAGAAATAAATATTTGGGCTTGAACTTTTATATTTTCCCAGATTTATATTTCCACAAAATAAGCACTTGCTCACACAAAAGGACCTTTGTTATTAATGTTCTGTTCAAGTATAAATTAGCAGCTGAGCTTTGAAAAAATGACGAGCAAAGAAGTCCAGCCTTTGTAGCAGTTTCCTTTGTGCTAAGACAGAACCAGCCATAAGGGACACTGTTTCCTGATCTCTTGGGTTTCTTTTACTGACATCAGCCTGGTCTGCTTCTCCTAAGGTCCCTGCTGCATGAGGACTGGCTTAAGACTAAGCCTGCTAGTTTTAGCTGGGGATTCTTCCCTGCCGATTTACCAAACAGCAGCCACAGTTGGGCAGGTGGAACGTAACCCTGATCTTGTCCTGGTCTTCTTGTGTTCCTCCAGCTGCAACTTCCAGTCCAAATGGGGCCTGTCTTGGGACTGCTGCAGTGGCTTCTGTGGCTTGCATGTGAAGATGCTTTCTGCGGTACCAATGCACCATTGAATGACACAGTAGCATTTTGTTGGGTTTGCTTTATTTACTGTTTTTAAAAAAGTTTTTAATTTCTGTAGTTATCTTCAAATCTCTCCCTATACTACAAAGCCATTTGTTTTGGATAAGCATGAGATTTCAATCTTTTACTTTAATCTGCTGCATTATTTGCTCTTTCTAAATGTAGCTGTTACATGTACCCTCTTCCCACCACACATACTTTTATCTTCTCACACATACTAGTAGCAGCCAGGAGTAAAAAAGGAAGTGTCAGTCTCAACACAAATGATTGGTGTGACTTGTAGAGATTGCTGCTGCGTGACATCCTACCCATGACAAGCCTAAAGACATTACCACAGGTAAAGAATTCAGTGTAGCCGATGCACGACGCTGGTCTGCGTACAAGGAGGAGCTTGGGTGTTTGTGGTGGCAGGCCTAGCATAAGTCAATAGAGAAAATAAAATACAGATCTGCTGTGCATTCCTAAATTCACTTCAAAATCCTAGTCTCCTGAAGGAAGACAGCACCACTTGTCCTGAACAAGACACTCTGCTAGCTAGATGAATACATGCCATTAAACCTGGCATGCAATGTTTAACATCACTATAATTTCAGAATAAATTCATCTGCAGTACTTTTCTTCCTCCTCTTCTGCTCTTTCCCTTGGGCATTAATTAAGTACAGCATACACAAGCACGGCCCCTTTAGGAATGATCTTTATATATTACAAATCTCAAGCTGTGAATGCATGGGGTAGTTATATTAATTTCTAATCGCCATTTTTAACAGGGAGCAGCTGGGTTGCATCTATCCAGCAACAGATATCTGTAGGAATTTAAATACTTTTGTCTATTAGCATGCAAATGAAGAAACAAATAGAATCTTATTGCTAGAATAGAGAATTTTATTTTTTAGAAAATATATGAGTAATCATAAAGACTCAAAATTAGGTCATGTTTCTCCCGGAGACTATTGTTTATCATTTATACTTAAAAGAAAATGCCTCAGATGTTTCTGCAAATGAGTGTGAGAAGTTCATATGGTGTAAAAAGATACATCCAAATATGCTGAAAAGCATATATAAAGTGGGAAACCCATCAGAAATATATAACATCTCTGTCAGAATGTGACTAGATTATAAATCTTGAAGTAAGAAAATATTTTTCTTCTGTAAAATGAAACTACATATGCAATATAGTTTGCATTTTATATTATATATTTTTATTCTCAAACTGAATTGCCTTGCTTTTGTTTTCTTCATTATTTTGCCTTCATTGGTGCTTGAAAGTACATTATTTATTTAGAAAAAAGCATACTCCTTTATGTGAGTAAATACTGCTACAATCAGTCCTTGACCTAGATTCTTACCGTTCTCAGAAATTATGTTTCTGAAGTTGTTCAGAGGCTCCATCCCATAAGAAAGCGAGTTCTTGGAATGTGGTATTTAGTCAAAGCTCAGTGTGTGAATCAAAATTGAACAAAACTCACATTGTTCTACTCTCAAAAGCCATTTTTAACATGTTCAATAATTACTTCACAGCTGGCTCTAATAAAACGTGTGTTGGAAGGGAGCCAGGTTCATGTAATATTTAAATGTATGTTTAGCTGGAAAATAGACTGCATTATTGCAGTCTGATTTTTAAACTAATAGTTATGAGACAGACAGATTCTAATTTTTAGTGCAGCAGTAGAGAGTTCAATGACAAATACATCCCTTACTGTTAGCATGGAAATAATATAATGCAGTTTGAGTCTTAAGAAAAATCCAGTGGCTGGAACTGAAATCTCAGAGCTAATTTGTAGTAGTGGTTCTTTTTGACAACTTCAGAAATAGAATATGTGATATTATTTAAAGAAAAGAGGAAAAAAGGAGCATTGTTTACCAACATCCAGTCTCAATAATTAAGGGGAAAGATTAGTTAGAATAATATTCTAGTGCAAAGTAATAAAGTCTGTTCTTTTTCCAGTGTTACAACCAAATTAAGAATGAGAGAGGTGCACAATCAAGCTCAGAGATTAGATGTGCACAAAGTTCCAGGTAAGGACAAAAGCTATTCTTGCAGTCTAAATGAGCTAAGATCAAAAACTAGGGATAGTAGGAAATATGACAGCCGAAAGGAAGGCCAGATGGTAGCCAAAAAGGGGAACAAGGGTCAGAATTTCAGTGTATCTGTACCTATCACATCTAAAGGTAAGACTGTAGGCTGAAGAAAGAAAGATGACTGAGGAAAAGGATGTCTGGAGCAGGGAACAAATTCAGGTCTGCCAATTGGGCCACTTTCAATATGGAAATGGCAGAAGACAAGCTGTGGATTCACAGAAAGAAGAAATAGGAAAGCAGAAGTCTGGTTCTCAAAGTGTTGAGAGGCTGACACGAGTTGAATTAATTTTTTTTAGTGCTTTAGACAAACATCTATTTTTTTCTTCAGCACCATGCCTAACTGGGGCAAATGAAACAGTGAAGCACCCATGTGTATCTGTGTCATATGGTTCAATTCTATCATGTTTTTAGCTAATGCAAAAGTTTGAATGAATGGCTTTCATTTTGTGGATAAGACTTAAGAAACTGTGTTGGCTAAGGCAAAATGGTATGAATATCCCTGGTTGTGATATTGGGATTTCTTAATTGAGAGAACAGTGTTAGTAACATTTGCCATCTGAAGATCATGTTAGATTGTTAGTAATGTTTTGGAAGTTCAGAAAGTATCTGTAGCCAAATATAACTCGATTTTATTTGCACTTGGCCTGACAGATGCAATGTTCACATAGAGGAGGACCCAACTGCAGAGAGTTTACTACCATGTGCAGCACCTACAGATGTTTTGGAACATCTGCTTGTGTAAACACAGAAGCTATCTTGCAAAAGTTTCTAGTTAACTGCTGGATAATGAGTTAGAAATTACTGTTTCACTTCAGAGCTGCACAAGGTTCTAGCTACAGTATTGTGAAAGGCATTGGAACATCCGCGTAACAACAGAGAAATCTTTACTCTGGAAATGACCCCCCCGTTTTTGACATAATGCTCTCTGCAATAAGCCATAATGCTCTTCTATGAGATCACGTGCATAGTAATAAAGAGGGACAACTGGCATCCTTTTGTTTAAATGAAAATTTTTTGAAACATAGGCTTATTAAATGTGATATATCAGAGAGATACAGTGGCTTCAGCAAAATTTTCACGAAGAAGGTGTTTGATTTTTTTTTAAATCCTGAGCCTCTGGTAGCTTTTAGTATTTGAGAAAATGGAAAAAGAGTGGGAGAGCAAAGACACAGAAAAAAAAAAAAGGGGGGGGCAAATCTGATAACTCAGTTCTTACAGATATTTCAGCACACTTTTGATACTGTATAAAAAAGTATTGCCTTGCAATCTACTACAGATCAGAAACAAAACCTCAGAACTTGTCCTTAAACTGATTATTTATCTTCCACAGAGCTTTAGTGCTACACACACTTTAAATAGCCGGCTTATTCATCTTTCTGTGGAGAGTAAGAGGATCAGATTGCTTTCAGGGAATTTAAAAGAATTATCATATTTGGGATCAAATTACATGTACAACTATCAAGGAAATACAGAATATGGCCTCTGAAATCAGAATCAATTCATGAACTGGAAAAGGAGACTGAGAATTAATTTTATTTCTCACAAACATGCAACTTACTCTTCTTAATGATTGACTGCAGATATTTTCAAGATCGGTAGTCTAATATGTATTAAAAAGTTCAACTTTGTTGATAGTCATTGTAAACATAGTATGATGAACAAGAATAGTTTCAAAGGGAAATCTTCTGATGGTGGAAACATGATAATTAAAAACTTACACTAAATGACCTCTATGAACTATAGTTGAATTTTTAAAACTTCAAAATCTGTAATCATTTGTTGACACAATGGCTATCAACTGTTTTATTTTATCTGGCGATTTGTTAACAGCATTTAGTTTACAGCAACTTAGATCCCAGTTCTGCCAATAAGAAAAAGCAAATAAGACCTTTACTGATCTATGACAGGAATTGCATAATTTTGCTGGCACTATAGATGTAGTGAATCCAGAAGAGTTAGACCATGACAGAAAGATATTCCTGTTGTAGTGGTTAGGAAGGGAATTTAAAAGCAAACTAACTTGATCTGAAAATACACCGATAAAGATTATAGCAGCTAGAAATTCTTGATTGTTACTACTTTGAATTTTTCTATAATTATTTAATTATTTTCACATGTGCTAGACTTCTAGCACAAGATAGACATTTGTTAGCTTTGAGAAAATTATGTCTTCCGGGATGATGGCAGGATATTTTTGTCTCATGATCACACACTTTCTTACTTACACAACTGATTAATTTTAAATATATAAGCACCTTAGCAGTAGTCAAACATGTATTTGGTTACAGGTTTCCTCAGTATTTTGTTCTAAAAGAATATGTGTTAACACAGGTGAGTTCTTCAGTATGGCTCACTAGAATTTTCAGCCTGTTTCAGATCGCTGTTTTTGCCAACACTTTATCTTTCACTATTACTTATTTATCTATGTCTAAACATCTTTTCTTAATTATGTTGATGATTTTGCATAGTATTTTGAAATGCACTGCATGTTTTTTTGAAGTACTTCCCATTTTTTTCAATGCCTTTAATCTCAGCCCATTTCAACTGGTTGGTAATATTTTACTGACCCAGACAAAGCCTAATAGAAAATTACATTTCTTGATGTAATTTTTATGAAGTCAATTGAGTCAAAGTACAGAAGAATTCTTATCTGTGGCTTTGTGAGACTAACTTTTCAATGCTCTGAATCAGGGTATGGTAAATAGCACTTTGTAGTCTTTCTGGTTCAGTCAGACTTGTTAAGACCTTTTCTCTTTTGATGCTCAGAAAAAAAATTATTCCATGTGAAATTAGACCTCTCACATTCATACACAACATCTCTGCATATAGAGATACCAGCTGCACTGCTTTAGAAGGACTAAGTAGTAGTAGATCAAGGATTCAAAAGCTTATTGCAATTGTTTCAGAAAGGAACACATGATCTTATTAATTATTGTTCTCCTTGACGATGTAATTAATCCTAGTATAGCTGTTCAGTCTTTCAAAGTAACTAGTATATTACCTTTTCCAATTTGCCCAGTGGATACTCTTGTAGATGACTCTTTAAACTGTGATTGAATGAATTGAGTTCTGAAGTCAGAAGCCGATAATAAATCATTGTAATGAGGCTCCTTCTATTTTTCACAGAACATGACTATAAATGGAAAAAGAAAATTACCCCACATCTATATTTTGTTAAGTAGATATTGGGTTTTTTAGTATTCATCTGACAACATGGGCATGATTTCCATGGACAGGGATTAGGTGTTTTGCTCCGAATTTTTATCTGCTTCTCTGGCATTACTTAGAATGTCACACATATCACAGGAGGATTATAAAGCTTTTTCAGTGTCCAGATGCACTGCTATATTTTGCAAATGCTCAATCCAGTTAGGGCACTTGAGGTTCTTGTACACTAATGGCAACTGTTTGACCAATTCCTAGTCAAAGAAATACAGGTCATCTGTTCTTGAATAAAGCTCCGATGACGTCTTTTAAAGCAGTGTTCTGGATAATTACATTCTTTTCAAGATGGTACCAACAGCTTTAACTTTTGTGATCACTTTCACCTTGTAGCTACATTCTCTAGCTATATTTTAGTAAATTGTCATGGCCCTGTGTGATCGGATCACTAAACAATCTTGTAATCACTGTATGGAAGCTGAAGAAGACAGTGAACAAAATCCTAACTGGAGATATATCATGATGACAGTTGTTTTGTTTATAATCACATTAAAATTTAGTCATTGATCAAAATCTAATACTATCTGCTACACAAAACTGTCCTGACTAGAGACCAATAATATCATGGTCTTCAGTACTGCCAAGGTTTTTTGGAGAAGAAGTTGGACCTTTTTTCCTCTTATGTAAGATTAAATATTTAGCATAACTTGCATGTGTGCAGAAAAGGGTCGTACATACTGTCTTCTCCTATGTGCTACCTCTTACTCAGTACAGACCAAATTAGACACCTGTCTTCAGATAGTTCAAATTGCCAGTCTACTTCATCCACTTGTTAGACTTCCAAACAAACATATGTGTTCTTGTTATCTTATTTCAGAAGGAACTCCACACAAAAATGCTCCGTGATATCTTGATCTCTCTGAAAACACTCCTTAAAACTATATTTTGCCAAGCAGGACTTGTTTAAGAAGTCTTTTCTCCTAATTCTGTTTTTCATCTTTTAATAAACTCAGTAAAGCTATAATTTTTTTTTTTTAATTTTGTATTGTGCATAACTGTCAGATTCACAAAAAGCAGAAACTTGTTGTGAAATAACACACCAGGTCAGGGTATAAATCCTGAAACTGCAATTATCAGAACTTCATCCCCAGGTAGTCCCTGCCTTTTTCTAAGTTTCACAGGTGCTAAAAGTGACTGGAGTACCTGCGCAAAAAATACACATAGAAAATAAAATAACTGCTATGTTTCTGCTCAGAAATAAACAAATTAAGAAAACACCAAATAAACAACCAAATTGTCTGCTAACATCATAAATGACCAAGCAAAGTTTCTGCATGCATATTGGGACATCTAGGCAGATGCATGTTATGAAGACCTTCCAAACCTGCATGTTATTTATGTCGTAGGTATATATGATCATTTGAGAGCCATTATGGTCTATTATGCAAATAAGCATTTAGGGACTTTTGAAAATTTGTAATTATGATAGTGCAGTAGCTCTAAATTGATTTTCCATAAATGTTTTATGAGGCATTTGTTAATAGCACCGTTAAAGTAAATCTCTTAATTAAAACATTTTACCTTTATGTCATGAAGATATATTAAACACACTGGAAGGATAATCTGTTATAAAGTACTTCTCAACTTAGTTTTGGGTTCTGATACACGCTTTCTTCAACTGGTTATTCAGTGGCAATAAAGGCGTCGGAACATAGCTCTAATATCAAGATTGAATGGCTGTCAGAACATGATATTTAAAGGTCCAGCAGTTTTCTCTTCTTGTTTCCCTGGTTCTCTAAGGGTATATGTAAGTGCTTTTATTTTTTATTGACATTTCAGTTTGGAGGGGGTGGAAAGGGGGAGAGACATGTTGTAAATTATTGTCTATGTCATCTTTACTTCAGGACAATCTCCTTCAGGAGAAGTCTGAATTGGGGTGTCTCCCTGGAAAAGACATTCCTGTAAGCTACAGCCTGGACCGTGGGAGGTGACATGCAATGGTTTGGTTTCTGATGTAGCTGGTGAATAAAAATTACATTGGGCTTTCTAAATTCTCTCCAAGAACAATAAGCACAGGTATGTCATATTCACGTGCTAACACTGGGTAGTTCTCACTGAGAGGAAGTTAAAGTGAGGCTTGAGGGCACGAGATGTGACATTTTGCAATATGGAGTACAGGACTCCTCACCACAATTACAGAAATGTCTGTACTGTTTGAAATCCCAGTTTGGTCTTTCTTACATCTCTTATGTCTGATTCCACCCGACAAAAGTAAAATTAAAATATTGACCAACTTCTTGAAATATATTGTCTAATTACTTTTGTTCTCTCATCCCTGATCTAATTTTGAGAAGATAACCCTTCTACTTCTACTGATCTCTTATGCATTATGTGAGGGCCAAGATACCAGTTTCAGTGCAGGTAGGAGATTTTTCTATTTCTCTGATATACAGAAATGTTTAAGTAGTCAGGAAATAGTATTTCCTTGAGAAGATATCATTTATTATTCTAGAACTTTCAAATTTAGGATGGACCTGCTATGAAGTGATCATGACACCATAAGTTCCTTAGAAAGGGTTCACCTCTTCAGAAGTGGGCAAGAGAGTTCCAGAAGTAGAGATAAATACAGACATGAGAAGAAATCACTAAATGGAACAACATATGAAAAGTTTGCAAAAGTTAATCTGAACACATCAGAGAGATACTGTGTAAAATCGTTTGCTAGAGTGGAAGTTTGCATTTTGTCCAATACTAGAAGATGGTCATTCACCACCTGGTTTATGTGCTTTACTCAGCTTCATCCATGACATTTAGATTTGGGGATTTTCTGAACAAGTTGGTTCTTTATGCATTTCCATCATTCTCTTAGGTCTTAAAGTACCAGAAAATCATTCTCCTCTTGACGACTAAAGGCTTATTTGCAGCATAAGCAATAAATGACTTCTCTGTCCATTATTTTTTCATGCTCTTATGTGCAGACAGGAAGGAGACAAGAGATGTAAGAAAGCCCTTAGCTGAAAGTCAGACCTCTCAGAAATAATGCCTCTAGGAACAGCCTCTGGATTTTACATTTAGAGAAGAATGGGGAAAATAAAATTAAGAGAAAGGGAGCAAAGGACACACATAAGGACACAGAACTGGTGTCACCTGTCTGTTATTGAATGCTGTAGATAACAAGGCAAACAAGCTTTAAAATGTAAAATTGAGGTTAACTGTTACAGCTATCATTTTAATTGTGTGGGGTTTGCATAAAGGTTTGTTTTCACTTAATTCCTTTCTGAAACAACAGCAAGACCCACAAAGTTCTCCAATTGATTATATTTATTTGTAAATAAAAATCACAGTGATGCAGAACCACAATTTCTTTTCCCCCTTCCCCCCTTTTTATGTATTTAATTTTTTTTTTTTAAAGCTGGTCGACTAAGGAAGCAAGGCTTCAGCAATTATTCTGGCACCTCCCCCTTAGGAAATTTTTATCTACTTTGCCACCTTCATTCGAAGTTGTCAGGGGCAGTAGAGGTTTCAGAGTAATTAACTTCCTACAGACTTTGAGAAAGTAAACATCAAAGCTGAGGAAGAAGGTCTCTATTGTAGTAATGGGAGGCATTAGTGTGAGCTCAGCTGTGGTTTCAGACAGTAAAGAACCCTCACTGTTCACAGAACCACCTTTAAAATGTTTGTATTATGTTTTTGTCATCGTATTCATGCTTTTAGAAGCTATATCCTTTCAAAAACCAAACTCTTTGATTAAGTCTTGCATCTATATAAAAGGCAATTGATACAGTTTTTCAGAGGAGATGTTGAAAAGCACGTGAAATGGGGAGTGTTCTAATAGGAATCACATGTTTTTGGATAAGGGACACAGAGTCATTATATATTTCAGATTAAACATCTATAGCACTGTAAATAAAGAAGAGTGGATGTTTTAGCAAATAGCATGCCAAAATGATGATGATTCTTATATTTTAGCTTAAGTTGCTGTAATTTAATCACACATTGCCCAAGATGCAAAGCTTATCTGTCATTCATTTTTACAGCTTACATACTTTTTGAAAATAAGCAGAAGCGTTGCTAGAATTCTAATGACTGCTTTGCTACCATGTCATGAGAACTGTAAACTGCACTACATTTTAGATCTGATCTTTGGCATTGCTTAAACAACATGCTTGAGACCCTGTATTGTACTCATTTCTAATTTCCTTGAATTGATGTATAAGACTATCATTCACACTCAGGCTTCTCAGAACAAACACCTTCCAGAAAACGCAACAGAAACTAGTCAACATAAGCAGATGGGCATCCTAGCAATCTGGAGTGATAAAAATAATATAACAGGACGCATTAGCAGCGCATATAGGTGGTTTATGCAGCTTTGGGGTCTTATTACTATTACTCTCATCTTCTCTCTGCTTTTCCCCTCTTTAGTCACATTTGGTATGGAATTGGTATATTACATCAGGCCATGGAAAATAAAGGAACCTCAAGTGTGTAAAGTGCAAAGGTTGTTTAAAACATTGGAACTCATTCTAAGCAGAAAATCGGTGGCTGCAAAACCCAGCAAGCGCATCCCTTCCAGCATCTGAAGAACAGAATTAACTACCCAAGATTTCTACATAAGAAGAAACTTAAAGATTTGAGAAGAAAAGTGATACAATCACAGGTGTGTTTGAGGGGGTGTGAACACGCAGGTCACAGGGTGTAGCAAACAGCAGATTCCAGCCACGTTTGGCACGGGGCTCTCTTTGTACCTTCTGCTCAGCTTTGAACAGAATAGTTAAATTCATTGGACCAGAATCTATAGTTTAATGGTTAGGGCACTCCTCTGAGATCAGACTTTATTTCCAGTCTTAGCTCCAGTCAATATTGAAGTAATTTATGTTACTTTTCCCTTGTGACAGAGACTGGAAGGGGGCTTCCCCCCCAGCCTGAGCTCTCTAACCACGAGACCATATAACTCTGTCTAGTTGGCTGGTGCCAACCACAGCGTGGACATGTTTCTGGGAAGCATCCCAAATGACCATGCTAATAACTTATGCAGATTCACTGATTGATTATGGAGATGTGATATGGAAGAATCCTCTTCAGAGTATCTAAAGACACCTGATCAAATAGGTGCACTGTGGATATACTAAATTAATCAGGCCTTAGAGGCCGAAAAAAATACAGAACTGAGTTACAGAATCCATCTAGAGGAAGCTGAAGAGCCTATGTATTTACATTTGAGCAATGCTGGACATGCTCTGAAGCAGAATTTTAGGAATAAATATGATGAAAATATAGATAGCTGGAACTTTCTGCTTAAAGTCCTAAAATATATAAAGAAAAAAAGATGAGCAAACTTCTGCTTTTATGATTTCAGTTTGGATGCCTGCTTTCCATTTTAAGCCTTAGAATCCAAGAAAGTAAAAAGAAATAAAACTAAATATTTACCCTGGGAAAAAAAATGAGACATATTTCCACATACTCGGCAGAGCTGATCTGCAAGTAGTCTACTTAAATATGAAGTATTTTAAGTATTAAACACTAAATATTTGGTATGTGAAATATTTAACATAGTGTATTGTAAATACTAACATTTTAACAAAAAAAGTATTTTAAATATATTCTATGATTCGTGAAGCAATGATTGTGTTATGTCTTTTGATTAAAATGTCTTTGAACAATTTGAAGTCCTGCCGCTATTGATTTTTCTTACAGTTGGTTACCATAGTATTTTATATATTTGTAATATACAATCTCTCTACATACAATATGTAGGAATCTGATGATAATGAAGAATCCAGTTTTATTAAAAACAGGGTAAACCCAGTAAAATTTGTCTTCCTTTATATCAAGGGAGGATAATCAAGAAAGATATCAAGGACAGCATATTGCAGACTTGTTTTCAAATTATTGCAACACATGTAATATTTCATCTACTCTTTACCAAGTGAGATGAGCTTTTGTTCATTTTCATCATAACAAAACAATAAATATGTATCAATTAGTATTGGTACTTAGGAATTTGTTTCAGTAGACAATTATTGTGAAACTGGAGATAGAAAATGCTTAAGAACTAAAGAGCTACGTAATCATATCTATGACAAGAAAAGAAGTGCACTTAAAAGTTTTATTTGTGTATTTATGTTCAACTTAAACACAGGCAGAATTTGAAGTACTAATGCCTCTTCAATTTTTCTTCCCATGTCTGTGTGCATATGCATCTTTATATCTTGAAAAAGTGGTAATGACAAATTTAAATTTTATTAGGAAACTGTATTAAGATCATTATTCTAGGCAAATTTTGACACAGGATCCTTATTCATGTGATTTTCTCATTAACTCTCCTACAGTACTAGTGTAGCTAAAATTCCCTTTAGGATCGCTATGCAGTCTAAATGCACAATAGCAAGAACAGTTTGACTAAAATCAGATACTAATGTTAGTCATAATTTGACTTACTAAAATAGTTTGGTGGATTAGTTAGGCATCAGCTTGCATAGATATTTTTATAGTGCAACCTGTTCTGCCCATATACCTATGTTTTGCTTATATTTTAACTTTAGCCTCTTAAATCCTTCTGGGTATGATCACTGAACTTATATATGAGAGAGAAGAATATGATTTTTTAATGAGGGTAGAAAGAAGAGTTTCCTGTTAGTTTGTTGTCTGTTAATTCTTTATGTCTTTGTGTGTTTCTCTCCACGTTAAAAAGAGAAATATTGGAAATCAAAGAATATAGATTTGGTGCTATAATCACTGAAGTAAATGATACAGCTCTCTGACCTGAAGGGCTCAAAATGAAATCCTATAAGCCTCTGGGATATCATCAATAAGGGTATAATTTCCTATTGATGTAAGAGGATCAGGATATCTGGTAAAAAATTGTATATAGCACAAAAATTCTTGTCAGGCTCAGATGCTGAGATAAAGCCTTTTGGAGATAATTAGAAATTTAAAAAGTTGAGAGAGGGGAGAAAAATCTAGTTGCTCAACAAAGTGTGAATAGATATATTGTTTTGTCCAGGAAGGTGAGAAGACTCCTTGAAAGTTTGCTTTAGAAAGTGTTAGACATACTGAGTGCTACCTTGAAGGTGTGAAGTGGGATTGTGAAATTGCAAAGGAATAAGTCACAGGAGAGGTACCTGCACGATTAAAATGGAAAACATTATAATTGAAATGTAATTACCCAACATCAGAAATGTTGCTTTCATTAGAAACAGCTTTATCTGAGCATCTGAGAGTAGCAAAGTTATGTGTGCCAATGCTGATATTAATAAATTGGTCATAATTCAAAAAGTGGGGTTTTTTTTGGATACAAGTCTGTGTATGAACTTTGCTTTTGCAAGAATAGTGCACAACATTCACTAAGCGGATTTCTTTATTCCAGTGTATATATAGTATAGTAAAGAATGCTAGAAAGGAAGTTCATGTTCTGTAATAGTATTTCCTACTTCCTTCTTTAAGTTAATCTCTCAGTTTTCCCCTGTCTGCTACTCACTGCTAAACCCATTTCCCTGAGCTCTTGTTTCTCGGTTTAAATCTATTTTTTTATCTTATTGATGAGTCACCCATCAGTCTGTAGTTTAACACATCCTGTGTTTCTCCGGATGGTCTCACATGCTTTTTATATAAAGGGAGAGGAGGACTGTATAATTGCATCGTGACTCTATTCTGTTTCACTCTAAAAGGAAATTAAGGTGGTATTTATTTATAGCCTGAAATACTCTTGATTTTTTTTTCCTATCAAAATTTCCATCAGGTTTCTATGAGTGTATTTGCCCAGGTCTGCTACTACGTTTTTTTTCCACTCATAGCCTGTATAAATGCTAGTGTTTATTTGGTTATGCTGTTTGTCAGTTCAGCTGCAGCTGAAATCATTAAACTCATATAATTATAGTGGTGCCATTCAAACAGCTAGAGTTAAGGTTGTGTCAGCAATTCCATTATAAATCCTTAATTTAAATGGTCTGCAATAACTCAACCATAAAATATGTTTTGAGCTGAACCTTGGCTTGTAGGATTTCAGGCCAGGAGCAACTTCCTTTTCAAAACAAAAAAAGAAAGAAAATAGTGCTCTCTAATCATTTCAAGAATGAATTTAGTGCTTGAGAAAAGGCTAAGTTTACTGCCCTAGGAACTGAGCTATGCTAAAAGTCTGCAGTGACACAAGAGGTGCATTACAGGTTTCTTCTGTTTTGCTTCAGTTCCACTTACAAGATTTTGATTCTGTAAGTTAAGAGAATCCCTTAGATCCTGTGTAAACTGACCTCTGCTTTAAGGCTGATAAAGAGTCATTTGATGACAATATTGATACCATATTAAGGGACTAATTAAAGGCATCCATAACAGCCAACACAGGGGACTGGTACCAAACAGCACTTCACATGCTTTCAGTCACCAAGGATAACCTGGGCTGAATCTGAACCATGACTTGCAGGTAAAAGGACCTCATTATTTCATTCATAAATAATCTGGCTCCCCAGTTGCTTGAAGCCTTACAGGGAGACAATAAAAAGAGACTAGGCAGAGGTAACACAACCATGCAAGCGTGTTCGTTCAGATGCCTTTAACATTCTTGTTCTTACCATTTTAAAATGGTGTCAATTATTCTGGGTTCAACAACAACAACAAAAAAAAACATAAAAGAAAGCCCCCAACTCTAACAAGTCCCAGTGCACTCTTTGCCAGGTGGTATCTCACAAAATTCCACTTAAAATATGACAAAAAAATAGCTTGTAAAGCTCTGTTTATATTTAAATAGTATAATCAAAATTTAGTTTGACATGAACTATTGCTGACATCCATCTAAAAACTAGATTAATAACAAGTTTTAAAACTGGATTGAGGCTTTTCCTAGTGAAGTACTTGTCTATGCATTTCATCACGTCTTGACTGATTGTCTTGGAACTTTGTACCTTAAACTTTCGACCTTAAACTACTGTCCCCATTATAGTCACTAACCAAACTTCTGTTATAAGTGGGTCAGGACCCTAGTGCATGTATCTAAGGATGAAATGAGAGATATTTAGTCTTTATATTTATCATTTGTGGCAATATTGCCTAGAGAGACAGTATAAATGTAAAGCTTGCTCTATACTTAGTCTGAAGTATTAGATTATAGCTGTTTCACACAAATCTGTTCTCGTATCAAATCTCATGGAGATGTGATTTTCTTTTTTTCTCTTTTTGCTATTCTTTTTCCTTATCATTCAATTGAGTAGCCTTCAAGATTAGTCTTATCTCATTTAAATTTGTTGCACTGTATTTTTCTTTTCTTCATCATCACAGTTTTACATATCGCATCTGGATATTAGCAGTACAAGGTCAGTCCATCACTTTAAGAGCTGATTTTTTTTCCTCTAAAGTTATTACCATTAATTAAAAATATTTTTAAGTCTGTTAAAGAAGGTATTCCATAAGATGCCTACCTTCTGAAATAAGACTGATTAAGCTCTAATTCTTCGTTGAAGAAGGTTGTGCCATAGATGAGTCCTTGCAACAGTAACAAAATGTAGAACTAGAGTTCATTAAAATCTAAAACTGAAACTCATCATTTTCCCTTAGTGTATGTGTACCCTGCTACCTGAAAAGACATCCAAAGCTGTTATATTTCATGAAGTGCCTTTGATCAGCAATTTTCTACACACTTCTGTATTGGTTAGCCTGACCGTGTTTTCAGGGAGTGTTTTATCTCCATCTATATTATCTAGAAAGTAATACAGCCTAATTTAGGATGCCATAGAACATGGGGAATGTTACAGTGATGTTATCTACTAAATGTACAGGATGGAGATAGATAAACTAGTGGTTCAGTGGTCATCAATTTCTTCCTTACAGTGATCAGGCATTATAATATGAAAAAGTTTCAACATCCTTACCCAGGGTGGACAAAGCACCACAGAGCCACCACAGTCACACAGATGAGCAGTGTCACTCTGGGACCAAAGACAGTGGAGTTACGCCTTTGGAGTGCATTGCTTGTGTATGGCACTGCTGTAGCGAGGCTTTCATTTTAGGGCTCAAGACCATGTGTCATCACAGCATCAAGCTGCGCTGTGCTAAGTCTTCTGAAGAGAGTTCGCAAGTCTCTAAAAATCAAGTACCTCTCACACAGACACATCCAAAGGAAAGCCTGGGTGGTTGCAATCTAGGAAAGGCAGTCAAGCCTTCTGGTTTTAAAACTCTGCTACCATTTTGCAGTAAGTTGGCCAAGTAAATTGCAAGATCTATATAAAACACTGGGCTGAAGTTCTAATTCTTTTTTCCCCCGGTTTCAAAATTTGTCTTTGAATGCTTTCCTAAGTCAGCAGCTATCATAGTAAATGATGGGCAACAATGAAATCACTCATGAGATTCTTCCATCTTGCAGCAACTCTTCCAGTCATGACAGTTTTGCAGTGATGTAATTACTCACTCAGGTAGGGCAGTTGGTTAACTGCACTGACCGAGCAGTTTTGGTGCTCATCTTAATGATACAGAGAAAGGTAACAAAGGGCAGCTTATGGACGTGGACAGTGCCAGTTGTATTTGTTCTTCAGATCCTGGGATCCCCAATTTTGATGAGGGATTCTATATGAAAGAGTTGCTCCTTCTTTTCATAAGAGGTGAAGAGTATCATCACATTGTGACATGGTGCATGAATAAGCAGCAGCTTGTGCTTTAACTTTTTAACTATTGTGACTGACTGCTTCGGGAACAGTCGCCTTTAAAAAAATCACAAAGAAAAAAACAAGTATAATCAAGTTTCTGTTCTTTCCTGATGGCAAGCAAAAAATGAGGGAAGAATGACAGTACTTGAAAACAAGCCAAATAAAATATTTAGCTCAGATGACCTGTAATACTTAGTAGTGAATCAGTTGTTTATCATGGGCTACCTCTAAATACATGCAGGGTTTCCCACTAGACATTATTCCTAAAAACAATCAACTTGAAGATTTTTGCCATGCCTCATGAGCAGAGATGCTCCTCAGCTTCTACCACACGGATCTCTTCAGGATATTTTTGATAAAGTGATATCTTTGATTTCAGTATGAAGAAATAAGTGCAAACAAAACTATTTCTCTGTATAATCACAAGTATCTGGCTGCTTGTAGAATTTCTTCTGTTCCACTTTCACTGTCCTGTACTACTCGATAAGTCTTTGAGACATTGGCATATACAATATGATCTCAGGTTGTGAGATTTCTTCCATACCCATATATAGAATGTAAAATTATCCTGGCCAAGGTAACATGGGCTAATTTGTGTAATATTCAGAATTCTCTTTAAGATGTCAATTTAAAACAACAAAAGAAAAACTTTACAGTCTGATCCAGTCCACATATTCCTCCCAACAACTGCCTTATTCCTTCCGAGAGGTTTTATTTGCATCCAAAATTGCTTTTCTCCCTCAGATTCTTATTTTCTACTTTCTGCAGAAGAATCACTAGGGAACCTCTTTTACTGCTAATTTGATGCAATAAGAGGAAGCTGAAAGTTATCATGGCCTAGGTGTGTGCCTATGCCTTAGAGATGCAGTCTCTATCATTAACATCTGAGTCATTGTCAGTAATTACCCATTTCATTAGCTCAGGTCTGTTTTGTTACCTGATTGAATTTTTTTAACCTTGTTTATATCAAGGGCTTTATCTGTTTCTTTTCAGGTGTCCTTCGGTTAATGGCAAGATGTTATTTAAAACTTCTTGCTTTTCTGTCAGTTATTCACCTCTCAAGGGAACATTCATTTATTGCATGTTAGTTTTGTATGGGCTTTTGGTCAGTAGGAAGGTTAGTATAAACAGTTTCAGGTTAAGTCTTTTCCTCTACAATCAAGGAAGTAAGCTTGACCTTATTTGCATAGTATGTCATGATTATTGTTAAATCTGACTTCAAAACAATTATATGTTCTTGCAGGCAAAAATGCTTGAATATCACTAGAGATAAAAGCCCCAAAATGAATGCAGGTTATCCCATTTAATCCAAAAACATTCTATTTGTAAATTTAGATTATTGATCCTCCTAGAATGGTTCTCCAGAACTAGAGTTCTCAGAGCAAAATTTTAGTTGTAATAAAAAATGAGAAAAAACAGTCAGTAGTGAGGGAATACTTGTCTTAACACACCATCAGGAACTTATGTAGTGAAACTGCACATGCAGACAAACCTATCCATGGTGGCTGCTACTTGTTTTAGTTTTTTTTTGCCAATTTGGAAAAGGGCAGGATCAATAATGCAACTTGAGACATTATTATCCAGGTCTTCAGTGACACCTTGCTTCATAATTTATGTGCCTCTGATAGTTTTGAAGCAGCTGTTGATCTGATTCCTGCCTCCATATTTGCCCTAGTGCTTTGCAGGGGTTCCTGTAAAAAAAACTTCAGAATTCTGGTATCAGACCACAAATAATAAGCTCATCTGCCAAAAACCTTGTAGTCAAAATAGATATTCCCCTGATTACATGCTTAAACTAAAATAACTCTATGATTAAACCACTCACCCCAGTACTGAAGCAGCTTCGATAACAGAAGAGACTCTTCTTATCCCACCTGCTCCCAGAGACCTGGTCCTTCTCTCTGGAAGCACATCGTAAATCCACATCTTCCCACTGCCTGTGAGGGCATCCTCCCTGAACTCTACCTGCATTAAGACCACTTCTTTGTCTGTTGGCTGTGCTCTGAGAAATCCCTTGAAAAGGGGGGGAGTGGGGAATCTTGTTTATTGACTCCAAGACGGCTTAAGTATGACAGGTGAGGGCAGTTGCCAGGTCCAGAGCTGAGGAAAAGCTAAAGTCCTGCAGCTGAGGGAATCTCAGTGCTGAGAAACATAGCCAGGAAACTGTGGGGGAAGGAAAAAGGAATAGTGGAGTGGATTTTTTGGGTTGCATAATGTACATAGAATCTTCCTTTAGAGAACAATGAGAGGGATCTGAAATGATATGTGGCTGAAGATTAAATGGTAACCATTGTTACGAGGAAGTTTGGCTCATTACCTGAGGAGCTGCCTTCTGATGCTGATTATGGGAATTATATCAGATTGTACACTGAAGAGCAGGTGTACAGTACTGTACTGACCAACCCCCTAGGCAACTTTTTAAAAATAATTCTTCCTTTTCTGCAGTATAATTAATATTGTTTCATATAGCATATATGTTCTGTCTGTCTAGGTAGCATAAGTACACTCTACTGCTTAGGATCCTTATTCTTCAGAAAGATTCACAAGCAATCTCAAAATGGGGAAAAATGAATGTTCTTCTGTTAAATAGTTTTAACCAACAGATATTTATGCTTTTATAGATCCTTCTTACTTAGAGGAATTGACAAGTCGAAACAGTCTATTAAATATAAATTTTCCTTAAATGTATATATATAGATACTCATGTAGTAGCAGATTTCAGAGATTTGGAGAGTGTTGTGAAAACTTGTTGGTGACACATCTTTTAGTAAGATACACCGTCTTACCAGATGCCACACAGCTGAGTTTACCACCCCCTGCTGTTTTGATACTTGCTCATATATACCTCAGGTTTATTTCAAGGTTGGATTTCTGATTTTTTCTGTAGCCATTGAGCCTTGTTAAGTTGTTCCTGTAGTGTCTTTTTTACGTGCAAATAATTATGTACTGTGCTTGAGTCACGTTTCAACCTCTTAAGTAAACAGAATATTTAAGCCTGATCAGCCTGACATCGTAGATGGTTTTTGTAATCACTTAATAATTACAGGCTTCTCTTCTGCACTTTCTCAGTGTTTACCTGTTTTCCCGGGGCCATTCTAGAAATTCATTCTAGCACTGATTTTCACCAGTGTTGTGTACAGACGTATAAAGGCTTTCCTACTTTTATTTGACACCACACCTTTTCATAACACTGTAAAGAATTTACTTGTCCATTTAGCAAAACATTGCAGGAAGGCTGGTAAATCATTTGTGAGGAACTATTTTTTTGAGACATTCATTCTACAAAAATAGTCGAACGGTTCATATTTTAGATATATCATATTGTATTTAATTGCATTGGAATATATCTGACTGGATCATGGCATTAAACAGCACCAGCCCCTTCTCTTTCCTTTCTTATTTGCCAGGAGTGACCTACAAAATTTACCATCAACGTATTAATATCATTTTTTAAAATCACTGTTAAAATCACTGACACTGAATATCACTGACAGAAGAACCAGTAGTCAGTGGACCCTCTAGTAACTTGCTGATACTTGCCTGTTAGAAAACTTTTATTTTGCAGCAGTTTTTTGAATCTGAATACTTAATGAATACAACCACGAAATTTAGACTAGTGTTACTTCCTAATAGATTCTGCAGGAGACTTTTTTGTGAAGCCAAAAATATCCAAGGAGATAACTTTATTTTACATCCCTTGTAGTTTACCAAAAATCCTTGTTTTACTGGTATCTTTCTTCACATTAAATTATGTTTCAAATAGACTTCTTTCAGAAAGTGCCTTTCAGTGTTCAAATGACTTTTATTCTTGCTGGAAGCCAGCTCCCTCTCCAGTATTTTATAAATGCACAGCAAGGAAAGAGAAATACTGCAGCACTGTGTGGGATTGAAGCAGTACCAAGAGGTTATCATGCATACTACATTGAAAATAGGATCAAAGTTATAAATGCTGATTCAGTTATCAGGGCACCGTGGGTTTGTTCTTATTTATAACATGACAGAACAAATCACAAAGGCCCATAGCAATTATTAAGGGTGATGTGGTGAATTTGTGTGTCCTGAAAGCGGGCTACGTGCTGCTGTAATACCCAGGGAGTAGGTCAGGAAGGGAATTATGACTGAGTTACAACTCTTTGCCTGGTTCCACTTATTCCAAGCAGGGAACAATCTGTTTTGATCTCTATCTGTAGAAGAGTATCTTTAGCTCTATGGGGACTTGATTGTGCAGGCTTGTTTTTAGGTGTCAGCAGTAATGGAAAAGGACCAGGAAGAAAATGGGTGTTTTGCTTGGGTTTAGTTTTTGCTTCAATTTAACCTAAACCAGTGATAAAAAGTTTAACTGAAAATCTTCCCCTTAGGACCATGTCCCAGATAAAGGATGGCATTTCTGTAAAATAAAGGAAGAACGAACTGGGGGGGAGACTTCACTGAGAAGTAAATGGCTCTTAAATATTTTCTAGCGTATCAAGGCTCAAGTTTGGGGCTCTGCTTCATTCAGAGCAAAAGAATGAAACCATATCTTTTTCCTCCTAGGCTAGTGCTTCAATGTCCAGGGTCTTTTCCTGTCCTGGATAACCTCATTACTTTTGTCTGTATGGGTGTTTTGCATTCTGTTTTTGTGTTTTCTTTTTTAGGAAATGGCAGATGAAAATTAAAGTCACATGCAAGTAAAAGTCGTCTTCTACTTATTGTTGAAATAGAGAGAAAATATTCAACCTTGAAATCATCCATAACAAGAAAAACTCATCTTCTGCCCAGAACTAGCCCTGATATATGAGCTGAGGAAATGTGTTTTTATACTTTATTTAAGAACAGTATTAAAATGGGCTTTAGTCTTACTAAGGTTACTCTTAATATATAGCTGTGTAAGTAATCTAATTCACTCTGTATAATGTAACTGACTAATTTACTGATTTACTGAGTACTGGAACATTTATTTCCTTGCATTAACTCTTTTCCACTGTCTTTGGCAAAGGCTTCTGCATATCTGACAAGAACTGAAATATAGGTGAACAAGGGGCCCTGTCAGAGTTTCTGATCCTCTCAGATCATAGTGATATTGCACGACATAAACACAGAACTGGAGAAGAAACTGACTCCTCCAGAGTCCAACCAAATGGATTCACGTGAAAGAGGATTTGAGTACAGTCTGGAAAAGGCTGAGTATGATTGTGAAGATCTAGGGACAAAAGAGACTTCAGAGAATGAGAGCAATCTAGGAAATGGCCTTCCAGCTTGCAGAACGAAGAAATTATTTCCTCTCTAAAGTTAATTCCCTAACCATTCCACTCTGCTTACATGACTGTATATATGTGTTGAATTTTTTAAGAAGAAAACAAACAAACTAAACTTAAATCAAGGCTAACTTTTGAATGTCAGGTCCTTAATTAGCACTTCCTCCTTTTGCTGCTGTCACCTCAATTTTTTAATAAGGTTGTACTGCATTGCTGTGAGCCACTGAGAGAGTTCAGATTTTTCATTTACCTGAGGTGCCTGTTTGCTGCCATGAAGGAGGATGCTGTTGACTTGTATGACCCCCACTTTCACTGTCTTTGCTCCCAGAGACCTTCCCAACTTGTCATCTGTATTCTACTGCTGCCAGCATCAGTCAAGTCCCCCTTCTCATTGTCCTGCAAGTGCCATTCACTCTGTCCCACTCCACCTGCATTTCCTTCTTCAAAGAAATCCAACAAGCCAACACAAACTACACTCAGTTTCATTCACCTTTGTAAGGGGTTTGCTGTCCAAAGGCTTTAAAAACCTCTTAAACATTGTAAAACTTGTCTGTCCTATGCTTTGACTCAGTTGGATGCATTGATGTCAGATCACTCCATGTGCTTCCATAATTCCATTAATAATGTCCAGTAACTCCTGTATGAAAGAGCTGAATTTCTGAGGTGTTGCCAAAGGTCAAGAGACCTTGAGGGAAATTCTGCTTTTCAGTCAGAATAATTCCCAGCAAACAAATCTTCTTCTTGTTGTTTCATAGTTAAGATGATAATTGTAAAACCTGAATATTTGGCTGCTGATCCGGTATCTATGGGCACGTTACTGAAAAGATTTTTTGTTCCTGTCCCCATTTTTGCCCCCCATCTGCCTGATTCTTCTTTCCATTCAGGTCTGGGTGCTATTTTTTCCTGTGTTGTGTTATTACAAGGCACTCACCCTATTTTCCTCAACCACATACAGACTCTCAAGAATTCTGTCTTTCAGAGAAGGGGATTTCTAAAGCATCACTTCAGCTGGAATATAAATAAATAAATTCTAAAAAATTAATTAAAATCTTAACTAGCTTAAGCCCTGGCAAGCAAGCAGAGTGCAGTTAAATCTGAAGCACTTGACATAATGTGGAGAGTTTGAGAACTATAGGATAGGCACATGTTTTATTCAGAAACCATGAGAGTTTACTGCTGTGCCAAGTGGCTGTCAGAAAGCTGGCGTAAGATGTCCTCTGTGATCCATTCTGGGATGCCCAAAGGAATTAAAACACAAGAACAGATATTTTGGGTTTTTTTTTAGTGCTGCTTCAACAAGTACTACAGAATCCTGAAAAAGCAGAGGCCTGCTAAGAGTAGAGCCCTCCTTCCATACTATCCTAAGATCAGAGCTTTTGGGTTAGTGTTATGATTGTTGGATTTTAAATCAACTTTCACTTACAATTTCAGTTCACTTTCTAGAGGCTAGACCTTGTGCTAGATACAGTAAAGTATGTAACACACAGCTTTCTATGGGAGAATGATACTAAATACAGAAACTCCGAGATCTGTGCCCATCTGTTCAGTCTACTCCTTCCACTTGTTTGGTGTTTTTTTTTCCTGTCTCTGTTCACCATTTCTTTCCACAGAAATAAAATGCTGCCTTCCAGATCTGCAGCTTATTACCTAACATTTTATATTTTTCTTGACTCCAGGACCACAGGAGTGCCCCCAGTGTGTAAACCGAAGTGTAGTCAGTGTGTAAATTGAAGTCAGATGGAACAAACTTTGCTTGTGTCCAAATGAACTTGTAGAGGCCCGGTGAGACAAACATCCCCTGTCCTAGTGTACTCAAGCAAGAAACAGGTATAATTTAAGTCACTTTTCCTCTGAAAATGGGCAACAATTTCCAATATCCACTGGGGCTTGCAGAGCAGTCTAGGTAAAATAGACCACAGCTTGGCCATCGCCCCTCAGATCTGTCAGGTCTATCCAGGGGAGAATATGAACTGAATATGAACTGAACCTGGGAACTCCAGTGCACTTATTGCATCCAAGGGTAGGGACCTTAGCTTTTGCATGTGCTTTGCACTCAATGTTTATTTCCATGGAAACTAAGGGTTAAAAAAAAAGGCGATATTTGTATTTTATACCTAATACAAAGTCAGAGTCTGCCTGGGTTTTTCACCTTCCAGCCCACAAGCAGTGTTGGATGCATCAGACTTCTGCTTCTGGTTTTACCAGTACCAGTGTCTTCATAGACTCTACTTACAACTCTTCATTCCCTGCCACTGTGACTCCTTCTGCAAGAACCTTCACTTGCAATAATGAAGTGAATTCTGCAATATTCTGAAATATTTCATTTTATGATCGCAGAACAGACTTACGGTGGAGGGGAGAGGGAACGAGTTTTTGTATGCCAAATGAACAACCAAAGAAGTAGCATACAGTAATCATTCATCTCAGTCTGGATGGACCCCTGGGGGGGGTGACAAGGGAAGGTAGAGGTGGTAGGACTGGAATATCGAAAGCTGTGTTCCAGTTATTCTGTATTTTGCCACCCTACAAATGTTTCAAGTACTCCTTTACAATGCAAATACTTGTGACCTCTAATTTGATAGCATTTGTGTAGAATGGAAGGCAGATACAGTACACGCAAATTTAAAATTCAATAAGAGATATCGTGAATTGTCATTGTATTCTGTCCTCCCTTCTGCAGTAACATTTGCAGTATAGATTACAATTTCTTAGGATTTTACTGTAGTTATAAAGAACTTTACCCATGCACTGTTGAAAGATCACTACAAATGTTAGTTATTTGAAATGTTTTGCAAATTGTCATTGGTCTTCAGTAAACAAGTACTGTTTATGTTTCCTGATTGGATTATGTTTCCCAAAGCAGAATCCCTTTACTATCATGGGAAAGCATGCACGTATAAGGAAAAAGAATGGCAGCAATTGAGGTGGAGCAGAAAGAAAAAAAAACACGCCTGTTTTCAAAATTATCTTTACAAAGTGATTTTTTGTGGATTTTCCCTGAGTTTAAAGACTAATTTTATAGAATATGGCCTATAGGGAATTTTAAAATTAAATGACAAA
Source organism: Ibidorhyncha struthersii (assembly GCA_013398815.1). Classification (NCBI taxonomy): domain Eukaryota; kingdom Metazoa; phylum Chordata; class Aves; order Charadriiformes; family Charadriidae; genus Ibidorhyncha; species Ibidorhyncha struthersii. The sequence goes on along the minus strand of VZSZ01007380.1, from coordinate 250,651 downwards.
TGAGCAACCTTTGCTTCAAATAAGTATTCTTCATGATTTATTTATAGTGACCATAATTATATTCAGAACCTGACATTCAATCTGCTTATTCTCAGATTTGCATTACAAAAGTGATATTCCAAAAACTGTATTCAGAAATGAGCGTTTCTTTCTGAATATGTCTCCTTGATTTAAATGCTTGAATTTTATGAACTGCGGATACAGGAGATTGATACTTATATTATCCAGGTACATACTAGATCAAGCTGCAGCAAATTAACACAAGTGTGAAAGTTACATTGCATCATACAAAGGCAGATTCTTTTGTTTTTAAGGCTGGTGAAAGCTGGATTCCTTTGAAGATGTTACATAACTAAAAAATGGGGTAAACATCTATTGAGATTTTTTTAAAAACCCACCTTCTGTTAAACTCCTGTTGACAAAAAACCCCAGTGAATTTAAAACAAAGCACATAGCTATATGTTTTCCTGATCTTAAGCAACAGGCAAGTGGCCTGATGCATTTTTTGTTCTCAAAAGTATCGAGACCAATCACCTTCCATTGAGATCCATTTGAAATTCTGCTTAAACATAAGCAAANTTTTTTTTTTTTTTTTTTTTTTTTTTTATTGTGAGCACTGGCACAGGTTGCCCAGAGAGAGGAGTCTCCCTCCTTGGAGATATGAAAAATCTGAGTGGGCTCTAGCTGACCCTGATCTGAGCAGGGGGTTGAACTAGACAATCTCCAGAAGTCCCATCCAAACTCAACCATTTCATGATACTTGTTGGAAAAGGTCATCAAAAGGGCTAGATTTAATCCACTCCAAATAAGGTAAAAGCTATTCAAAAGGGTCTAGTGTTCAAATAACTGTCTGAAAAGACTCTATCTCAGCTGATTTTAAGAGAGATGTCTGCAGATGTTTTAACTTGTAATAGCTCACCTCAGCTTGAGTGAATAGGCAACTGGAAGTCTAGGAGTACTACTGCTATGATACAGTACTTCGAGAAGTGTTTGTCAACCAAAAAGGCTATGTGGTCTTTTTAGGCCAACCTCACTCATACTATCTGCTTTAGCAAATATAGAAACATTAACAGAAATAACTGTTATACTGTCTAGATAATGGTAAACGGGCAACTGCGGTTGAGTTTAGGAGCTGACATTTAGCTCAATAAAAAAACACAATGTACACGCACAGGAAACAGTTCTGACTAATTTTTTTGGGAAAGGTGACAGAAGTATTTACAAGGGGGTGAGAGATCATGGAGTTTAATCAGTTTATAATCACCAAGTATGCTGTCGATTAGAAGTGTCATTTGATAGGTTTTTAAGCACTGCTAATTAGCAGAAGGGTAAATTAAGTGCAGGTGTTGATGAACAAGCCAAAATCCTTGAAAGTTATTACTTTGGCTGTATCTTAATTTTATTGCAAGAAATGCAAAAGCTGTTTCATCCCTTCGTTTTTATTTGAAACACGATCTTCACAGTTAAAGCCATATTGAGACAAGACTACAAGTAAAATTTTCTGCTACAGCTGTATGTAAATATTTTAAATCTTGTTCTCATTGAAATCAATTAATGCAGTATGACACTCACAGAAAATATATGTACTCATATTTGAGCCTAATGCAAATAAAGGAAAGATCCTAAGGGTGCTAGGGTAAATGAATAAGTTATAACATTTCTATAAAATAGAAGACGAGCATATTTCTAAAATCTGAGGGTGATATTAGTGTCATTCTTTTTTTTTTTTCCAATCTGTATTCATAGATATTTCCATGAAGACTTAGTGGAATTTTATAGGAGGATGGAGTTTCTTCTTTATTTTAAGGTACTCAAGAGAGCTATGTATAGTCCACTTAAAAAAACATTAGCTAGCTGCATCAAAAATCCCAGTATTTCTTTTGACTTTGACAAAATAATAAAATGTTATTATATGTATGGGTACTTAGATAGCATTTTTATAAAAGCATTATCGTGAGAAACAATATTAAAAGAACATTAAGGCTGCAGAGACCAGAATTCACAATGTAGGAAATGTCAGAATAGATGTTGCCCTTGCAGCCTTAATTCGATATTTTGTGCATGTTGTACGGTGTGCAGTGCCATGCCTTGTTGACTACACATTGTTCAAACACTCTCTGAAGGGAAAATTGTAAGTTTATTCAGGTGCTCTTCTGTATTACCATAGTACTGGAGTGCTTCACACAAGAAAGTGGTTAATTCACCATGGCACCTCGTGTATGAGGACAGGGATTATATTAATTACATGATGCAGATGCAGGTGCTAGGGCATAGAGACTGCATCTATCTGTATGTGTAGTGCAGAAGCTCTTGTCTGGAAGACAAATCTGCTAACTCCAGATCTGCTAATATGCTGGAGGCTTTTAGGAGCTGACCTCTGTGGGTGACCCTCAATACTCAGAGAAAACATTTTAGGTCTATCTTGAGCTTTGAAGACTAGCAATGGTACTTTATACCTTGTCTGGTTACTTAGATGTGTTTCGTTTGCCCTAGAGGTAATGACATGTGACCTTTTTCAAAGTATACCAGTGTTGCAGGCGTTTCTGCTGTGGGGGCATAAGGGCAAAAGATGGTTGTACGCAGCTGGGTAGCAATGAGGGTTATGAGCATACACAAATGTAATGCTTGGACTTTTACTTGTTTCAATCTCTTTGAGCCTTACAACACTACATAATATAACATCTCACTTTTCAAAAAATAATCTGCAAAATCACTGTCATGTAGGAATCCTGTGGTACAAGCAAAGGTTGGACCCAGTTCTCCAGAGGACTTTTGCTGTCGTAAGCATGAGACCATCTTCTGTATTCCTGCTTTACTACTTGTGTCTTTCCAAAATCTGTAACAAGTAAAAGTCCTGTAAACAGGCTCCTTCAGCACACATCTTTGATTCCTCCTTAGAGCAGGTCTACTTTCTGCCCTGATTAAGATGTCTCACAGACAAAAATACTCTGTGATCTTGCAGTTAATGACTTTTGCATTGCTTAAATGGCTAAATTAGGGTTGCATGAACTATCGTATTTCTGAGCCCTTGACTTTTCAAACTTAAGAATATTCTTTTAACACAACATGCGCAGGTATTATTTTCTAGGAACTGGGTGGGGGGCTGGGGTGTCCTCCTTCTTCCCAATCTTGCCCCTCTGCAACCCTGAACAACCTTTGATGATATTTGATCCATGAACAGAAGGCAAGAGGCATTGTGTGGAATTCTAGTACTTGAACTGACAGATCATTGCAGGTGAACAAGTATTGTTTTGCTCATGGATTTGACAAGTGTTTAGTGATGCCAAATGAATGGTGAGGCTCAGGAGTCTCGGATTCAGCTCTAAACTCTGGAGCCAAAAATGGACAGTAAAGTTGCCAACTCTTCTGTCACTTCTTGTAAACTGGTTTCTTGGCTCAGTCTCTTACACCAGCCCACAATTCCATCAAGCACCTTTTTCCCCAGTCCACTACCACGGTCAGTCTCCTAACTCTAAATGTTTCAACCTCAGTTCTCTGTAGATCTGGTTTAGGCTCTTCTCTGATGCTCCACATCTCTTTGCTCCAGTCGTCTTATACTTTTTCCCCACATACTATAATACATGAGCCCTATCTTTGCTATTTTTGTTCCAGAACATCCTTGGAGTAAAATTTTTCCTTCTGTCAAAATGGAAAAATTCCTTGCATCAAAGTCACATCAAAGAGAAGACTGTCTGGGCTTTTGGTAATGGACAAAATGAAAAAATCTACCATTTTTCTCATGAAAAAATCTACCATTTTTGTTGAAATACTCAAAAATCTTGTGTCTGAGACACAGCAGTTGAGTTCAAATTTGTCTTAGGTTATCACAGGAGACCAAATTTTCAAATATTTGTATTTTAGGAGAAGTATTGTGGAGGAATTCACAGTAAATGGCTGTGGCAGAAATATGTTGGAAATTACTCAGCACAAAGGTAATTACTTTTTAATTCCATGTCCTTTTTGAAGGATTCTGACAATAGTTTTCCAATGACTTCTAACGTTATGACAGCTATTAACTTGCTTTATATAGCAGTAATTACACAGAAATAGCTGTTCTAGATAAACAGGATGACCAGCTACAATTTATA